>CM062816.1:1217425124-1217589982 GCA_031772625.1 Pinus tabuliformis
CAAGCGCGAGAGGAGTCACCGATAAGGATGATGACCCTCAAGGTATGGCAGTACAATCCACATGGTGGGAATAAAGGACTTGGCGTCGACCACCATGCAAAATCTTCTGGTCGAAGTTCATTGATGTATACCTGTCGCCGGAAGTGAGAAACTTGCCATTGAGGCATGCAAGCTTCAAAGTACTGAGGGGGGTGTTCCTAGATCAACTCCTTGGATAATGAGCTGATGTCGACAAGGAGTGATCCGTCAAAGGAGGGCCTTAATGAATCCCACATCAGTGACACGGAACGGAGCTAGTGATTGTGATGAGGGGAAAACAAACTGTGATGTATGATTCAGGGTGGCGGTCATGAAGTGGATGAAGGATAATGTATGGTAGTGGGTGGAACACGGTTGACTCTTTACAGAACCACATCTCTTGAACATATAATGACACTGATGTGACGGATTGGTAGCATTACCCCAATTGTGGATGGTGTGGCGAAGACCATGGTTATGAGACCGGTGAATGAAACAACCCAACCCGATGTGATACGGAGGACAAAGTGTCATGTTCAAGAGCGACTTGCTACCATTAATGCTGTGAGGTTCTCCCAATTTTTCCCCAATCATTGCTGACCAGTACCTCTTTATTTTTGTCAAGCTTGAGGAGGATAACATATGCTTGTTCTATAACCTACCCTTCGGGCAAGCCCATCGCTATGTTTTAACGAGCCTAGCGATAGGGAAACTCGTTCTCGTCTAAAGACAAGTTTGTCGCTATTTAATCATTTTAACGAGTCTAACGACAAAGAAAACTCGTTCCTTTTCATTTTTAGAGAGTCTGAAAAGGTACGAAAAGTTAACTCCAAAATTCCTTTTTCGTCTTCTAATCCCTTAAGTCCGAAAAAGTATAAAACAATACAGAAGGGATGAGTTTTCGATTTCTTTAACGAGCCGAACAAAACAAGCACTCGATCTTTTTGTGTAATAATCCCTCAGGTCCAAAAAGATTAAAATCTAGAGGAGGGATAGCTCTTCTTGTCCTTTAACGAGCTGGAAGGCCAAAACTCGGCAAACTTTTCATATTTTACTAGTCAGTGAAAAGAGCTCAAAGAAGACTCGTCTTTTGAGGAACGAGTGATGAACAGGGATAGCAGCAGATTCCAGGTACAGGTTGGAATTCTCCAATCACGGCAGTGTCACAAGGATGGCTAAGTGAAATCACTCTTCGCAGCTGTTCCTCAAAATGGGTAAACAAACATATGGAGGTGAACGATTGGCCAAATGAACGGATGGAGGTGATGGCATATAAACACGACCAAGGGTTTTTAATATGGCTTTCAAAGGTTACATTTCTCGAGGTTGCTTACCGGTTCATTTTTTCTGGATGAGCTTGAACTGTAGGGAAAGATTGCTCACAACTTGTGTTTATTTTTTAACGAGCATGAACTCCGTACAAAACTGCTCGATTCTTGCGTTTATTTTTTAACGAGCATGAACATTGCTAAAACTGCTCAATTATATGGTTTACTTTTGATTTTTTACCATAATTAGCTTCTCTTTTTCATTGATAGCACCGCATTTTCAATTTGCTGCAACAAACTAGTTAGAAATGGGTAATATTTACTTGAAAATGAGATTAACACATCAATATTTACCTTGAATTACGTAAGAAAGCAAAAATAAAAAAGGTTTTACCTCTCATTTTACCATTTCATTTGCATTTTGCTTGTTGGAGCTTTGGAGGAGCCTCTTTCCCCTCGATTTTCATCAGCTGATTCCGGGAGATTCTGCAGACGATTTTCGGCGCCGTTTGGACCAGGTAGGAGCTAAACCTTAGCTCTTCATTTTCATGGTTTCATTTTCCTGTTTTATGCCTGTTTTGCTGCTCTATTGAGCCTCTGGGGTTTTGCCAGGGCGCCCTCTGATCAACGCAGGTTCCTCATTCGAAACTACGTTGGGATCCAAGCTGCTTGAAGGCAGCTTGTCCCCCAACGCAGGTAGTACACTGGGCACCTGCTTTGGGGCATAAAAGCAACATTTTTTCACAGATTTTGATGAAATTTTCGCCAATTTTTCATCAATTTCAGGAGTTGACTCATCCTCTTGTTTGTTTTGCAGGGATTCTTGAACAAGATGGCCCTAACATGGCGAGAACGAGAACATGAATAAGAAGATATGATTTCCCTTCATGATCCTGTTACGGTGGGCGCATTGCGAGACTGTGGTTTACTGAAGTTTTTCCGTATCTCTAGCATGAGAGCACAGATTTCACTACTGCAGTATTTGCTTGATGCTTGGGATCCTGTTAACCAAGTATTCCAGATCAGGAACAAACCTATTCCATTGACTGTGACAGATATTTACTTCTTGACTGGCCTGTCAAGGCGGGGTGCCCCCATTTCTTTATCAGGTACAGTTCGGGGGAATGATTCCGTGAGAGATTATGTTCGCCAGTATTGCAGGGAGGGGTCCCAGCTGAGCAGAGACGGCAAGGTGGTTATCCGTGATGTTACTAGCAGGCCTCTCAGGTCCATTCTGTATACTCTTGGTAGGATGGCCAGTAGCGCATCTTTACATGTTGCCAACAGGTCTCACATGCAGCACGCCTTGGAATGTCTCCAACCGAAAATCTTCAACTGGAGTGATGCAGTGCTTAGTCAGATGAAAAATCAATTGAACAAGGTGAAGGACGGGAAGTTGAAGAACTTTGGTTTTGGTTCGATTCTGACTGCCTTCGCCTTGGAGAAGATCCCTCTGATGCAACCTCAGTACATTGATCTCGAAGTGCCTTCTCCTACCGAGCCACGTATGCAGCGATGGGTCGATCACATGTCCAGGCATGCCGGTCAATCCCAGATTTCTTTCAATGCTGCTTTCTTTAGGTGGTTCGATCGCCAGGAGATGGCTTTTTCCGAGTACCCATATGTTGGTATGGATTTCCGGGGCGATCCGGATATGGTACTGCCAGACGGTGCTCAGTGGGATGCTACTGGTAAGAACTTCAACCATATTACCGTTCATTGTTTTCATTCATAATGTTCTTGTGCTTTATTCTTTCAAGACTTTAACTGAACTCATGTGTGCTTGCAGATGTCGGTCCTGTTCGTCCGGCATTTCGTCCGAGACCACCTGTTACTGTTCCGGCAGAGGAACCTGCTCGGAGAGTTATTATCCGTGATCTTAGCGACACAGAGACCCTTACAGCTGTGCAGGGGCAAGTCGAGAACCTTACCCGTGGTCTTCCGGATGTACAGATTGACGAGTTACCTTTACCGATGCAGCAGCATACTATCGGTGTACCTAGACAATGGACCCGTCTTCTGCGCATGATCGCACATACTGTGGCTTACTATCAGGAGCATCACTAGGCTAGGGTGCCCCCTAGCATTTTGAGTTTTTAGGTCATATGACCAATTTTGTCTTGGTTACAGAACATTATGTATGAACTTTATGAACAGCTTATATATATATTTTGATTTTCGAGTCTTATTCTGGTTGATTTGGATGATTCATATGTACACTTTTTATGATGTGTCCTTTATAAATGTTGCAAATGTCTATCTAACACATAGTTTGCCAATGAGTCAGTTAATGTGTTTTGATTTCTTGAAATATGTTGATATTGAATTGAATCAAATCGTCTTTCCAAGATCTTTACTCTTAGGAACATGCGATAAATAGCTGGATTACGAACAGAATATATACCATTGAGTTGTAGTACTACGAGCTGTGAGTCTAGCCTGACAATTAGTCGGCGTATGCCTCGTGTGATGGCATCAGAGAGTAGTTCTATCAACGCGCTATATTCAGCGATGTTATTCGTTGATTGCCCAATACATACACCTCTGAAACTTACTAACTCGCCACTTGGATCAAAAATGGCCCATGCTGCGGAGGATAGGTTCCGCGAACTACGACTCGCTCCGTCGGCATATCCAACACATGTCTCCATAAGGTTTGACATCTGCAACGAATGAAAAAGGGAATCACTCAACCAGAACAAGAACTTTGGCGAAAACAAAATACAACAAAAGCATGCAGGTTACTATTTAAGCATAGTAACGCTTGAGGTACAGCCCGTTCCGGGGCTGCGCTAGTGGAATTCCGTCGTAATCTATTAACTCGTAGGCTCCTTTTGCTAACACTCTTTTAACAATATAGGGGCCCATCCATAAGGAATTGAATTTACCTGCTCCTAATTTATCGGATTCTTGGTCATAAAGCAAGACCAAATCACCTTCTGAGAAGACACGGGGTTTGACATTTTTGTCGAACTGAGCCTTGACTCGTTTCTTATGGGCTTCGTTAGCCAAAGCGGCATCACGACGGGTTTCATCCAATTGGACTAATTCCAAGAAACGAGCCTCTTCTTCCGAAGTTCCGGGGAGGAGATCAATTGCGAGTTTAAGCGACGAAATTTCACACTGGATCGGTAAGACTGCTTCTAGACCGTACACCAATTGGAAAGGTGTGAAACCGGTCGCGTTTCTTACCGAGGTTCGGTAGGCCCACAAGGCTACATACAGGATTAGGTGCCATCTTCTTTTATGAACTCCGATCATCCTCTGCAACATACGCTTCAGGACCTTGTTGATTGCTTCAACTTGTCCGTTGGCTTGTGGATAATACGGAGTAGAGCTGTCATGAGATAGCCCTAGTTTGGCAGCTAATTCGACCATCATGTGATTGCGGAAGTGCGATCCATGATCTGTAACTATAGCCTGGGGTACACCGAACCGGGCGACTACATGATTGAAAAAGAATAGGGCAGCTGTTTCACCAGTATTGTCCAATGTAGGCATCGCCTCGGCCCATTTGGTAAAATAGTCAACTGTGACTATAAATAGGGCAGCTGTTTCACCAGTATTGTCCAATGTAGGCATCGCCTCGGCCCATTTGGTAAAATAGTCAACTGCGACTATAATATACCCATGCCCCCCGGTCGAGGTGGGGTTACATTGCATGAAATCGATGCCCCATTTGGCGAAAGGCCCAATCGCAACTATTGGTTGCAGCGGTGCGGGTGGTTTTCTGGTTTTGCTATCAAAGATTTGGCAGGAATGACAACTTCGGACTGCGATTATGCAATCTTTGAACATTGTTGGCCAAAAATATCCTGCTCTTAATATCTTTTGGGCTGTAGCGAAACCTGATTGATGCCCCCCACACGCGCCTGAATGACACTCATTCAGGGCTTTTTCGGCTTCTTCATGGGTGAGACACCTCCTCAGAACGGTATCGATACCATGTCGGTAAAGAGTATCACCGACGATCATGTAGTCTTTTGCTTGGTATCGTATACGTTTCTGTTCGGAGTGTGAGGTGTCAGGCCGAAACTTTTGGGTTTGGAGATAGATAATTATATCTCCATACCATTCATCGCTTGCAGATATAAGCGAATGTGCCCCACAGACATATAAATGCTGTCTTTGACTGGTCCTGTGGGCGGATATTTATTTGATTATACCCGGAAAATCCATCCATAAAGGAAAAGATTTCACATCCGGCGCATTCATCAATTATCTGGTCGATGAAGGGCGTAGGGTAGTTGTCTTTCGGACAAGCTTGGTTTACATCCCTATAATCGACGCACACTCTTATCGTTTCTTGTTTTTTCATAACAGGGACAATATTCGATACCCAATCGGTTAGAGGAACCGGGTAGATGAATCCATTATGGAGAAGTTTCTCAACTTCTGCTTTAATGGCAGCGGCTTTCTTAGGGTGCACCTGTCGAAGCCGTTGTCTTACTGGTTTGACATCAGGATACATTTTAATTTCATGTTCAACGATACTCGAGTCGATGCCTGGCATTTCATCATATGACCAAGCAAAGACATCTCTAAATTCGCGAAAGAGAGCGTTATATATTTCCAGTTCTGAAGGGGAACAACCTTTGCCAACATGAATATTCTCTACAACATCAGGTTTTGTCGAGATATTTATGGCTATAGTCTCTTCAATATTTGATAAGTTTCGCTCGGAATCCACCGTGTTTACAGTATTTGTTAGGAATTCAAAGACTGAAGGGTGGTAAAGATCTTTTTGAGTATCTTCTTCGTATTCTGGAAGAAGGGAACGATGGTGGTGATCATTCCATGGTGCCCCCTCAATCATCATTGATTGTAAGATTCCTTCGTCAGTCCCATGTATTTTCGACCAAGGATCTAATGGGGTACCATATTCTCTAGATCTATCTACCCAAACGCTCGACGAGCGTTGATTTGGGTTTGCCTCCCATGCATGAAACATTGATTGCTACAATATTTCAATGGGGCTTGGTGGCAAAACCATTGCATGATCCATAGCGACTCTGCCTTCTGTGACTTTCAAGGTGGATACCATATTGCATGTTGCTACAAATGGTACATTTCCTATACAAATAGGAGGTGGTAGCGCGAAAGTTCCCATCATAGTGGGGTCTTTCAACAGACCTACTCCAATGTCTTGAATCGACCGGTCGCTGCCATGGATCATGGGAACGCTTCCTGTAACTTGTGAACCATTAGGGAGGAAGTTTTTTTGGTCGACGACCGTAATCCCTCCTTCAAAGGGGAATGCGATCTTCCTAAAATAAGTCGACACAATAGCTTGCATGGCATAAATCCATGGCCTTCCTAGTAGGATGTTATAGTCAAGATTGCCATCGATGACTTCAACATCTATTTCTACTGTTTTGCCCCCTAGTTCAACCTTCAGGTTACTAAGGATACCGTAAGGGGTATATATCCTTCCGTCGAATGCTTTTAATGTTGTCGATGATCGCGACAAGGTTGGAGATCCTAAAGTTTTCCAGCAACTCATCGACATAATACACGTCGATGCTCCCTCATCAATAATCGTTCTGTGAACTGTTTTGTTGAGGGCTTTCACTTGGACGAGGAAAGCTAATTGAGCTGGCAACTGAGGATCATACCCTTTGTGATCAAAGGATACCAGATTGGAATCTTTAGGATCCACCCCACCAATTGCTGATAACAATGCCTGCCTTTGGGATGGGCAATGCTGTAATACCTCAAGAGTCGACATAGCAGATGGCGATTGCGCTAAATCTTCTACTATGTTGTAATGCTGTGCCGCTCGGGCACGAGGATTAAATGTCGACTTGTGTATTACTCCCTTTGGCGGTTTTATTGTTAATTCATGTGTGATGGGGGGCACAACTTCTGCCAAAGTTGTTGTCGAACTGCTAGGTTGATCTGTCCCTTTATCGTTCGACACCTGTGGATTCCCATAATCTTTGCTCCTTGTCGAAATCAAAGCATCATTTTGCTGTTTCGAAATCGACAACATAAGTACTTGGGACGGGGAAGCGTTTCCACTATCAACCAGATTTTGACCTGGGTTAGGAAATTGATCACTTGACACAGTTGAGGTATGAGGACTTTTAAAGAACCTCTTTAGCTCAGCTTTGAATGGGCAATCCTTAGTGTTGTGATCTTTGTCATCGCATATTTGACACGGAAACTGTTTCCTATTCCCAGGAGGGTTTGAAGAATTTTTCTTAGGGGGTGACCCACCTTGTTTATTCTTCCTCCCTTTGTTTTGATTCTTCTTGCTTCCTGGTTGATTGGTTTCTTTGCCCTTATCTGTCGATACGGCAATTACTTCCGAAGCAAGAACTTCTTCATGCGCACTTTGATTCGAATCCTTACGGACCTTCTTTTGATTGGTCCTTTTCGGATTCGTGTTTGCCGTGCCAACCACGCCATCACCGGCATGAGAGTCACTGTTTGATTTAGGAGGAGGAGGGATTGAAAATTCTGGTCTAGGGGCGTCTGGTATTTTGTCATAGAGCGTGCCGGACTGAGTATATACTAAATCCAAGTATTGTGCACGAGCGATAACTTTCTCTTCTGTTACGACTCCTCCCTTTGCTACATCTTCCGTTATAGCCGGAAGTAATGACTTTATAAACCACTCAGCTAAAAGCTGATCAGGAACGTATATTTTAACCATTCTTCGTCGACGTCGCCACTCATGTATATGATCTGATATATGAGTTGCGGTTGTCTGTTTGAAGTTAGTCAATATCTCTGTTCCCGTTTCATACCTTATTGGTAATTGAAAGTGGGTCAAGAATGTCGTGGCAAGGGAGCCAAAATTGTCGAACGAAGCTCTAGGCAATTCTATATACCATTTTGCCGCTGGACCTGTTAATGTCCTCTGAAAGAGGCGAAGCCTTATCGAATCGTCATTTAAAGTGTTCGACGAACACCATAGATGAAATGTCATCACATGATTCGACAGGTCTTCGCCTGGATTTCCATTGAATTTAGGAATGTCGGATGGAAGTTTGTGTGGAATCACTGGCCACCAAGGGGCGTAAGCAATTGGATCATTGGTTAACCGATGTAAATCAGGCAACTCTAAAGTCGCCACGAATTGTAACTGCTGGTTCAAGTTAGGTGAAGCGTAACCAGGATACGATGGAATCGCTTGAACAGTCGGTCTTTGCATACCAGCATAATGGAGTTGATGTTGGTATGATGAATACGGTTGATGGACTTGACCACTATAAAGTGGTTGATTTTGACCATTTTGAATATATGGTTGTCCAGTATTCGCAAATATTTGCTGTTCAGAACCTTGGTACACTTGTTGGAATTGCGGCTGTTGGTATTGCATTATCCACGGTTGCGACACCATGGGTTGTTGCGCTACACTAACTATTGGACCAAGATGTGGGGTAGTTGTACCCAACTGTACTTGTGTTGCCCCACCAGTAGGTGATTGTGGTTGGGTCGCAGGGTCAAGGGGCTGTTGCATGAGAACCTGAGGAATCTGAGGTTGACATACAACAGGCATTGTTTGAACTTGCGACACGGTCACAATAGCCGGTGTAGTTGGGATGTTTGTCACAGGTACACACTGCTGCATAGAATATACAACTCTCGGTGGCTGGGATATCATAGGTACCTAACTACTCATTGCAATTCCGCCATAACTTGAATAAGGTTGAGAACTCCCGTATGGGTACCCTCCCGGAGGGGGTAATGAAAGGGCGTACTGCCCCCCATACGGTAGCAATCCAGAACTCAAGGCAATTGATTGTCCTGGAGGACTGGATGGCCTAATTAGATTCCCAAAAGGGTCAATTTGATGAGTCTCACCATGAGAGTTACCAGACATTACTCCGGAACAAACAGGAACAGACCATACTGTCGAGATAGTCTCTTGGTGGACTCCTTCTAGCGACTGAGAGCTAGTTGGGACAGATGGTATGCCGGTGAACATTGTTGGATTTGCAGCAGGTAATTCTGCCATCGCCGTGTCATTCGACACAGTCCTAGATGTCGACGGTTGTTCAGTCATTTTTAGTCTATCCAATTGATCACCTAGTGATTCTACAGGAACTTCCACTGGTGATGGACAAACTTCTGTTGTAGTAGGAAATAGAGTGGCCCCTACTCCAAATTGAATTGGAGCGGATACTTGCGGTTCCTCTATAATTTCCTCTATCGCAATCAGACCAGGTGGAAGAGGAAGACCGTCAGGTCCGTAAAAGATTTCCGGTGCCGAAGAAGGGGTTGTATCGACCGCGACAGATGTTTGAGGAACAAAACTTTCTGGACCAGTTACAGATGGAACTGGTTCAGTCATACAAGTATTTGCCCCCAGACTAGGATCAGTATTACTGTCCCTCTGTGGCGATCGAACTTCTTCTATAGAGGCAGGGTTTCCGGAAATGTTTGGAGTGACCAGAATCTCAGATGTTGTTGGAACACTTGTTCTAACTTTTAAAGGAGATTTTGAACTGGTTCGACGAGCTCGCTTTGTCCGGATTGTTTTCGATTCTGGAGACAAAGACGGTTGACTCGCAAGCCTCCGAGAACGACGGATATTCAATTGACTTTCTTCCACAATTGCGGATTACTCGATCAACTAAAATATAAAGGGGAAAATTTGTGATTCCGATTTGAATGAATTTTATTAGACGCTTTTAAACATAACTTTGCTTTTTCATGTTTTAAGAGTCGAGAAAAAGCTAAAGATGACTCTAGTCTCCTTCGATGTATTAACGAGCCCGAAGTGACAAATGCTCGGTTGGACCTTTTCAGTTATAGAGTTTGAAAAAGGCCAAAAGAAACTGCTCTGGAGATCTAGGTAGAGGGTGTGCCAAACCTTTCGCGAAACCACAGAATACGTTTTACGGTACGGGTGGTCGATCTTCGTGAATGCTGTGTTCACTGCATCGCGATCAGTAGGGCGGCCAACACGGCTTCCTATGGATAAAGGATAATTGCCTATAGGGGTCTCCCAATATATACGCGACGGTACGTGGGAGCACAAGTCCGTATTAGTGCCACCGACTCTCAGGAGGAATCACCCACCTTCGTAGAGATCGACAGTCACTATGTTTAACGACGCCGGAACACGTCTCTACTTAGACCTCTAGATGTTTGCGTTATGTTTCAAATGCGTTGTTAGGTTCATTCAGTATATTTTAAGTTGATCTTTTTAAAGTTTGCCTTTCAAGGTTCACCACGAGATGTATATAACAAATTCCTAAATGCAGCCTAAGATGAGAAGCAAGCTTTTTCAAATCTTTTTGACTGATGAAAATCTTAACTACTGAGGGAGAAGAAAGGCAAATTCTTTTCACACAGTTCATACAGCACAAACTAATGCACTTTCTCCTAAATCATCATGCAAACTTTTTCAAATGCAAAATGCACAATGCATGTATTTTCTTTTCCCTTTCTTAATGTGGATGGATTACAAAAAGAAAGTGGTCATATAACTTTGATTTCGATTTAAAGCGACAGTAAACAAGTTTGTCCAAAATCAAAAGACACCTTAAGATTCACTTGCTTAATCACTGGAAATACATGAAATCAAACCATACTAACGAAAGTAAAATGACTAATCAGCTATGGACAGCAAACAAGCTAACTCTTTAAACCAGCAAAATGCCTAACACAGGTTCAGATCTAAGAGGCCAAAAGCATGACTGATTTACTTTTCGTTATGGGAAATTGTAAATGAGTAAGAAATACAAAGAACAAGTACAATTTCGTTATATAACAGAGGCAGAATGATGGCAAGTAATATTGGTTTCAAAACAGGCACAAGACTGACACCTAGCAGCAAAACTAAGTGAAAACAGGCAAGAGAAAGGAGGAAACCCCAAATGCACTAGGCAAATTTGGGCCAACGCAGGCTCTGCACAGCCAAACTGGCTCTCAGCGCAGGTAGCCCCTTCGGGACCTGCGTTGCAAAGCAGGTAGCCTGTGTACTACCTGCTTTGGAAAACGAGAATTGCGTTTTCACAGTTTCCGGGTCATAATTTTCTCAAAAATGCACGGTTTTTGCTCAAATCAAAAGCAATCAGTCAAGCACACTCAAAGGGATGATTAGGAAGGTGCAAAGCTATCACTAAGAGCTTACAAGGATCCTTGTAGATCAGCTCTTCAAATCATGAATTTGCTCAGAAAATGAGCAAGAGTAGCTGCCTTCTACTTCGCTTTTGATATAGTCAAAAGCTTTTCGATTTGGTACTCTTTTGTTCAGGAAATGAATAGCAAAATACTACAAACACAATCAAATGGATACATTCCCCAGTGGAGTCGCCAGTTTGTTGTAGGGAAAAGTATCCGACTCGGATGACCCTATCCCACTCTAAGGGTGACAGTTCCTTAGCAACAACTGTAAAGCAAACTACTTAAGGTTTACTTCTTTATGAAAGCAAAAGAGAATGGAGAAAGCACTAACCGTTGCCTTGCGCTTAATGTCGAATCCAAACTCTTCTCTTTGGCCACTTGCTCCTAGCTCTTTGTTCTTCTGCTCGCCCAGCTACGATGAGATCCTGCAAAATAACAAAGAAGGAAACTACAAGAGGCATGCAATCATAACTGGTTCATGGATTAGTGTAAACCAAACATGCAATCATCACAATATATAATTGAAACAAGAGCACATAGAAGAACCTCAATAGCTTTTATTAATGAAGAAATAAAGGTTCTGAGAGTATTACAACCATTGAAGGCTCCAACCCAGCAACACCTCCCAGCAGAAAGAATTGCTCTTCTTCACCTCTCTCAAACAATCACCCAATAACTCAATAGTGAAACCAACAGCATATCATTACTTTGCACAAAATTCCAGCCTCCTGAGCTCATAGGAGAGAGCTCAATATATAGATGAATTGAGAAAGGATGAGTCAGCTTGCAACTGATGTGTAGCTGCCTTGTGTCCTCTCTCTCTTCAGTTAATCTTTAGTTGATCTTCAGTTCTTGAGTCCACTTGGAGAACTTTGCTTCCACTTGGAGAAACAGAGCCTCTGACTCATCACAAGGCGAAATACCTGATCCAAGTGTCATTTTTGGAAGATTCCAAAGCAATGACTCACTGTGCCACTTGTCCCTTCTCGCTCAGCGCAGGTGGCCTTTGTCCCACTTGCTTTGCAACGCAGGTACACCATGGAGCAACTGAGTTTCAGCGCAGAAACCTAGTGGAGCACCTGCTTTGATTTCAGGATTGCTTGTTTTTGAGTGTTTTCAGGTGGAGAACTGATCTGAGAGCTGTTGGTTTGCTGACCTTGTTCCTCTAGGGGTAGGAACATCATGTTTAGGGAACTTTGGATCCCTTGGATTATTGACAATTCATGCTTGCTGCTGTAAGGCACAAAATTGTCTATAACACTGATGGATCTTCCAACCCATCTGAGTTGATAGATCTAACATCGATCTGATGGATGAGTACCTTGCTACGGGAGCAAAGGTCTCATCGTAGTCGATCCCCTCAACCTGTGAGAACCCTCGGGCAACAAACCTTGCCCTGTGTTTCTCAACATTGCGATTAGCTGCCTACTTTACCTTATAAAGCCATCGGGAACTAACCACTAACTTGTCCCCAGGTCTAGCGACAACGTCCCACACATTGTTCTATATGATAGAATCATACTCTTCTACCATTGCATCAACCCAAACTAGTTGCTGCATTGCCTCCTGAAAAGAATAAGGCTCGGTCGCTACACATTCCCCAACCAGGGCCATGTAGCCAGTGTATCTCTTGGGAGATCTCCTTTGCTTGCTCTGAGAGGATGACTGCCCCACATTCTCTCTCGCATCTAGCATCAATCTATCAGAGAATCCCACAAGCGTTTCCACCCATCTCTAGAAGACTCTCTAGGAGTGGTGGTCTCCACTATTGGATCCTCTGCATGTGGCTAATCCACATCATCAGGAGGCTCCTCCTCCTTTGGAACTAAAAGCTCCTCATCACCATGCAACTTGAGCTCCCTCTCAAGTGACACTCGCATGGTCCTCTGCTTGTCAAACTTCAGATCCTTGCGCACTACAATCCTCTGACTGGTAGGGAGAAACACACGATTGTTTTGAGGTGTATCTGTATACCCCATAAGTATCCCCAACTCAGCTGTTGGTTCTAGCTTCTTCCGAGCATCTTTGGTCACATGACAGAAAACTGGTGATCCAAAGATGTGGAAGTGACTCACATCTGGTCGCTTCCCCGAAAAAGCCTCCATAGGTGTCTTCATCCCCAAAATACGATGAGGACTCCTGTTCTGAAGGTACACTGTTATATTGCATGCCTCAGCCCATAGATGAAGTGGTAGCCTTTGGTCATGCAACATCGCTCGAGCTGCTCTCAAAATAGATCTATTCTTCCTTTCAGCCACCCCATTCTGTTGTGGGTTATGAGGTGCCATCAGTTCCCGTTTAATTCCTTCTACAACACAGAAGTCTTTAAACTGCTAGGAAACATACTGTCCACCATTGTCGCTACACAGGCTTTTACTTTCTTTCCAGATTCTTTCTCTACCAAGGCTTTAAACTCACAAAACCCCAAGAAGGTATGATCCTTCTTTTGCATAAATTACATCCAACGTCTACGAGAAAAATCATCAATAAAAATAACATAATACCTTTGCTTAGCGGTGGAGGCTGTAGAGAATGGTCCACATACATCTGAGTGAAGTCACTCTAGGATTGCTCTAGCTCTACTATCCTGATCCTGAAAGGAAGCTTTTGCATACTTACCCAGGGTGCATCCTTTTCATGTATCTGTTTGTTCCAGTTTTCCCTTAGGTAAGCCAGTAGAAATTTGTTGCATGATCTTCAAGGCCCCGTGATGCAAGTGGCCGAGTCTTCTATGCCACAACTCACCAACATCTTGGCTTTGTATCACCTCTGCTTTGGAACTCAGTGCAGCATAATCATCTACCTCCAGCTTGTAGAGATTCTTTACTTGAATCCCTATTCGCTTGGTCTGTCTGGTGCCGATATGCCTTAGGAAAACTTTTCCTTTACTGAAGACTACATCATAGTCTTTATCTTCTAGCATAGCAACAGACAAAAGATTCTTTTTCAAACCTGGTACATACTTAATAGCAAATAGGGCGATATTTACATTGTGGATCCTTAAAGGATTTTCCCATCACATGTTTCAACATTTCAAAAAGTTACAACACTCAATGATGGAATTTAGTTATTGATCTAAAATAGATCATTATATAATTTAGCATCTATATTGCTACTTTATTGGTGGAAAAAAATGGAGTAATTTTCTTGCCGATCCATTTTAGTGGCAAGTCTCGGTTTCAATATTTGGGATCTAGAACCTTCCAAAGCCATTTTAGGGAATCAAATGACACTTTTTGGGGTGAAAACCATATGAGCATATCTCTCAACCCTTGAAGTTGTTTGGCACACCAAGACCTTTCCAACTATGTGAAAATCACATTGATCAAGGTTGGTATGTAGAAGTTATTCCTCCCACAAGTTGACCTACCTTGTTGATCACCATGGTATAGAGTGTATGCCATGGCATCCCCCATTACTCATATATTTAAGTATTTCCATATGTGGACTTTCAAGAATATTCCAGAATTTCCAAAAATTAACACTAATTGAGGGTTGGCTGAGATATGAAAAAACCCTAACCATAAATGGCTATCAAGGTATGTTAAATACCATGCCACTAAGAGAATAAGTGATTATGTTGTTTTAGCATTATACTTATTCCATAGTTGAGAAAATCATATGAGTGCGATTTGAGAGCATAATGTAGGGGGAAGAATATTGTAACAAACCTATTTAAAAATTCAAGTAAAAATATATAAGGCCATGATCATGGGATATGTACTCCAAGATAAATTTTGGGGAAAATATCCTAGTGGGTGTTCATTCGGTTTATTGTGGCTAAGGAAATTGGTAAAGGCAATGGAAAAGGCTTTGGAAAGGCAAAATGACATTTTGGAACATTTATTTATGAAATAAAGGAAATTAGGAGAAAAGGGAAGTGAAAGGTCACTAGTTGCATGTGAGGAGGAAAATGAAGCAAAATGATGGAAAATGAAGAAAATAGAGGCCTCATTAATAAAAAGGCTTCTTAGGATCAATTGGCAAGCTTTTGATAGGTTTTGGTGGAGCTCTCTTCTATTCTCTCTCTCTCACATAGTCTTGGACACTTAGAGTTTTCTTAGAAAAGTCTTGGAGGAGTTTGGAATTGGAGAAATAAGGCAAAGGAAGAGCAAGAAAGTGCAAGAGGACATCAGGTTCAGTAGCTACAGTGGGTTTTTCTTGCAGGTACTGAGTTGCATGTATGTTTTCCTCACTAGTTTTGGCATGCATGGCATATGAATGTGGTTTATTGGTCATGGTCTTTCATTGGCATGGAGGATTGCCTGGAATGAAAATGGATTTGCGTAGCCTTGCCATTTCCTAGATAGCCATGGTGTTGTGGGTTCATTTCTTTGTTTTCTAGTTGGTTCTCATGTTTCCTTAGCTTGGTTTGAGTTACTAGTTGCTGGGGATTTGGTTGGACAAATGCTTTGGAGCCTTGTAACAGCTTGGGTTGAGCTACTAGTCCTAGAGCCTTGATTGGAAAAACATGTTGGAGCCCTTCATGGGTTGATTTACTAGTCTTGGAGCCTTGGTTGGAACAAATGCTCTGGATCCCTGGAAGACTTACGCAGAGATTGGTCCGATGATGGTTTTGTGATGTCCTACTGTGAGGTGGAACCACTATTTGATGGGTTGAGGTGGTTTGGCCTCTGGAACCCCTAGATATTTTTGATTGATGTGTTTTATGAGATCCCACATTCATGCTTGGAATATGGCATGGGGGTGATTGGTTGAAGAGAGAGTTGGCTCAACCAATCTACAGTTGAGTGGAACGTGGTAGTCACATATCGGGTTGGATTTTTCATCATTAATATGAGGTTATTTCTCCTTGTTATTTCATCAGTATTATATTAGTTTATATGTGGATTATATCGTTGTTGTTTCCTTAGTATTTCTATTGTTATTATGTTGGCTATGCACATGTATTATGACAGTGGCTATGTATGGTTCTCATCATGTTTGTACTTGTAAATGAATGAGCAATGTATTTATGGCCTAATATATGAAATGACACATAATGTGTTGGGGCATCGATGCATCTTAGCAACTCTCAGATAAGTATGAGATCCTTATGCTCAGATCTATCATTTAAACCTATATATTACATATTTATGACATGTTTGATGAAATTTTTGTGATGGATAGTGGGGGTCCATTCTAATCCTTGTTGATCTTTTGCATCATTGTTATGTTGTGTAAATTCATTTCCTAGAGTGCCATTGAGTTCTAGACAGTGACCTAGGCCTGAAAAAGTGGCACAAATATCAAAGACGCGGGCATAGGTATGAGAATAAAAATCATTAAACACATGCATATCCATGTTGTGGGAGAATCCAGAGCCTCCTAGACGCATGCATGCCCTTATCAAGTGAGCTTATAAGGGTTTGATGGTCTAAAAACTTAGTGGGACCTAGGGGATGGTTACTTGAGTAGTTGGAATGGTTCCTAGGAGTCTGGTTGTTGATTTGGAAGGCTTATATATTGTGTTTCCATCGGATTCCACTTCCTTAAGGTGACTTAGAAGGTTGAATCATATCATAGTAACTTATTGTCACATTTATACCTGGTTGACCAGTTACTTGGGTAGATGTGGGAGGAGGGTGTTACAGAGTGGTATCAGAGCATGGTTCACCCCTCAGACTAGAGGGGTGGTGTGTTGGTCATGAATTCATGTCATTTTCATATGTGTTCCTTATGCTTGTAGTCCATGTTCTTGTTGCATTTGCATGGTGTTGATCATGGTTGTAGTGATGTCTCCATGTGAAGGTTGATGGTGTTGTTATGGAATGTGTCGTCATGAGTGTATGGTTGTATATGCATTTGTTATCCATGTCAGTGTCTATATATTGTTACGTATGCATTGTCATGGTGAAGGTTGTTATGCATGAGGTCATTCTATGCAATTAGGTTATCATGATGCTAATGTGTTGGCTTAGATAGAGTAGGAGATGCAGATCATTAAATCAGGTTGCGGCATTAGACTTTGGTGTAAGAGTATATCGTCATACAAGTTTGTATGTTTGGCATGCAAGTATGTGATTCATGGTTGTTGTAATCATTGGGGTTACTTATATTATTTTCATTCTATTATCATTATGGTTACATATATGATAAATGCTAGTTGACTAGTCTATTCATATACACGTGTCAGATAGTCATGAATGATAGTAACTTGTGGTTGTATGCGTTGTTGTTGTTGTTTTTTATGTTAGTTAACCTGATGATTATGTTATATATCATTGATAAATATGTTATATGTTAACTTATAATTATCTCAATGATTATGTTATATGTTGTTGATGAGCATGTTATATGTTAACTTATAATTGTTATATTTTAGTTAACTTGATGATTAGGATTATAGCTTCAATATCTTGATGTTATATGTATCATGCTAAATTGGATTGGCATATGCGGATGGTTAGGGTTATGAAATTTAGGTATGAGTTGACTTATTTGTGACATTGTGTTGTGCTAATCTAGATCGATCGTAAATAGGTGATTTTTATGCATGAATGACAAATGTTTATGAGTTTATGATGTGAACATGTTAGCTAGTGACTATTATGGATATCATGACCTTATTTATGTTTGAGTTTATATGTCGTGAAGTTATACCATGCTAATTTGGATTGATTATGCAGAAAAGATAGCCTCCCCTCAGATACATTAAGGTATGAGTTTGCTTATGTCGTCTAATTAGTGCTTGAATGTTTGATTATGTCATCTATTTGGTGTTTGAGTGTTGGTGTCTATTAGGTCATATATTTGTTATTTGAATGTTTGATTAGTTTCATGATATGAGTATGTGTCTATAATATTGCATGAAGAAATGATCTTGTTTTAAGATGGTTGTACTAACACGTGTGTTGAGACAACTGATATGTACTTGAGTTTAAGTAGGTGATATTTTTAGCATTACGTATTATAATTGGTGAACGTGAGTTGATTGTTAAGTATGACATGGTTGTATACTTGGTAAAGGTTGATTTCAAATTGATAGACATTATACTTTGATTTATGCAACATGTGATAGGCATGTGTGAATATTTGCATGGTAACATGCTTGGCATTAGTATGACAAGGTAATAGTTTGTTTATATAACTATCCATTTGGTGATGTGATAGTACATAGTAAGACTCAATTGCAACAAGGTAAAGGTAAAAGAAAGGAATTTTGTGAGAATTCCTTTGGCTATGTTTGGAAACTGCAATTGCAAATGAATGAGTTCTTTTCATATATGAAGTCTTCTTAACACTAATTTGCCTGAAATTATGTGGATATGTGTTATATTCATGGACATGTATTTGACAGGTATAACAGCTGGTGTCTATTTCTAGCTAGATATGTCGAGGGAATTGGAGTCTCTTGAGAAATGGCACATATGTGTTTGGTTACAAGGCAGCATGCTTGGCACAAAAAGATAAAGTAACTGGTGTATTGTCATGTTTAATTATGCACTAGCAATTATGTGTTTATGGCAGTATGGTGCAGAGGATCGCATGGAAAAGAGACTTCCATGAAATTCTGAAGAAGGCCCGGGTTGGGGTTTTCTTTGGAATCACTAGGAACCATGGGGATTGAGTCATGATTTTTGTTGATAGTCTTTTTCTTTTGGTGTTTTGTGATTTTCTTGCACTTATGTTGCAGTTATGTTTGTGTCTTATGGATGGACATGTCGTTTTGTTTATGGTGTTCTATTGTTATTGGTTTTCTCTTGCTTGCTTCTTGGCATTTCCTTTTATGTTTTGAGAGTCTTGGGAATTTGTTGGGAAAAGAGGAAACTTAGTGGAGCTTAGGGAGAGCTGAAAAAAATCCAGTAGGCAATATAAGACTCAGATGAAGTCAGTGCATGTACAAGGGTGATTGAAGGCAAGAGCATGAATTCTAGTTGGATTGGTTGGGTCCATTGGTGTAAATGGACGATGGCAGGATATTCATGAGAAAAGTAATCAGGAAAGGTAAAGTAAATGGATTTGAGGTGTCAGATGCCTTGGCTATGCTGGGAATCATTGTTCTCAATGTGGTGCATGATGTGAATAGATAAATGGAGTTCTGTTAACCTTTACCTTATGATATCTAGTAATTATGTTGTGATCACGATTATGCTGGTGTCTATATATGTATACATGTATGTATGTATGTATGTCATGTCTGACAGGGTCATCATGAATCATGATTTTTTTATGATAATGTTTATATGTATGTATGTATGTATGTTGTTGTTTTATGGGATCATGATTATTTAATGCTAATATTTATATGTATATTGTTATCTGATAGGGTCGTTAGGAATCATTCTTGTGAAGGAATGATTGCTTATGCAGGTGAATGACATGAAGAGGTTTGTGGTTCATGAGGAATCAAGTGGGAAGAGTAGTCCTAACAAATATATGAGGTCAGTATCATGTGGATATGAATTGATATTATGTTATTATAGTATGTTTTTGTTATGGACAGGCTAGGTCAAGGGATACACCAGGGAAATGAAAGTAGTGTGGTCTATGACATATTGGGACAAGCATGGATAAGACACTGGAAGAAATGTTGCTTGGTAGAGTCTAGAAATTCCCACTGTAGATCACCTGGTAATGCAATGTACTAAAGTAAAACACTTGATCTACTTCTACTAACAATTTCGCTGAAGCTTAATCAAACATGAGCAACATCAAGCATGAATAGATATAACTAAGAATGGGAAGTATTCAACCATAACACAAAATATATAACACTAGGCAAAGCACCAGCCTAAAACCCCAACTCTGTATTATCATACAAGTGGAAATCTTGTTCAAGTTACAAAAAGAATCAGCTCTCAAGCTATCCTTCTCTCTCTGCAATCAAACAATACAACTCACAGACTGAATAAACATAGTATATGTCTTCCTCAAGCCCTCCAAGCCTCCTATTTCTTTGTGCAGTTTTGATTGGGGTCCAATGATATCACATGTGTGAATTGGCCTCATCACACTCACTATAACCTCAGGTCCAATTGCGCAACCCTTAAGGAATAATATTCCTTCTGCTTGCAAGGAATATTCAACAAGGAATATCCTAGCAACTGATAGTACACTGTCCCTCCATCTGATCTCAACTGGGTCTCTGACTAAACTGACATGCATGAGTTATCCATGAGTGAATCTTCAGTTATTTGAAATACAGTTGTTACATGGATGCAAGCATTAACTAACTGAACTCTCATTAATTTAACAAACTATTAAATTAATCTAACTGGACTTGACTCAGTTAACTAAGCCAACTAATTACAACTCATCTTTATCTCTTTAACTGATGGATAAATCCCTCAATCAAAGGAGAAACTGTTGCATTTCCTCACATAGACTTCAAGTTTGATTTTCCATAACTAATTAACTCAAGATGAATTAATTAATTAATTTTCAAACTATTGTTAATATCAAATTCGAATTTCACTTCCTATCTTTAGTCCAGGGACTGACTAAACTAAGAAGGGATCCCGAAATGCTATTTTTAGAAAAGCTATTTTTTAGCACTTTTACTTTTCACCCATTGTTGCTAAGATCCACAATGGATGAACTGCTATTTATAACCCATCTATTTATAGCAGTGCTATTTTTAGCATTTTCTATTTTTAGCTTTTCTTGTTGCAAATCTCAACCCTCCCTCTCAACAAGAAAGGGATTATCAATAACCCCGATCTTGTCTCTGTGGAACTTGAACTTGCATTTTGACAATGCCTTAGTCAAAACATCTGCATCTTGCTCCTCGGTTGAAACATACTGCAATATCATGATCCTCTTTACCACACAGTCCCGTAGATGATGGTAACGAATATCTATATGCTTGGACCTATCATGAAATACTGGATTCTCAGTGAGTTTTATGCAACTCTAATTATCACAATATATCACTGTAGGATCTATCATCTGACCAAACTATCCCACTAGAATCTTCCACATCCAAATGGCCTCGCATGCTGCCTGACTGGCAGCCATGTATTCAGTCTCTATTGAGCTAAGTGCAACTAATCTTTGTTTCCTGCTATACCAAGAAATTGCAACTGAACCAAGGTTGAAGATTCCTCCAGAACTGCTCTTTGGGTCTGATGGAATACCAACCCAATCCGCATCTGTGAAGCCTTGCAGCTTCACTCCCTCTATCCATCTGTACCATAATCCATACTGTGTAGTGCCTCTAAGATATCTTAGCACATACTTCGCTGCCTTCCAAAACAGCTTGGTAGGCTGAACCATAGCTTGAATTAGTTGGTTCACCGCAAAGCATAAGTCGGGTCATGTGTTCACCAAATACATAAGTGAACCCACCAGCTACCAATAAACAGTAGCAGCTACTACCTCACCTAAAGTAGCATCCTCCCTCCTCTAGTTCCCAGCTAGAGAAGTCTGAATGGGTTTGCACTTCTCCATGTGAAAGCACCTGAGTATCTCATTGGCATACTTGCCTTGAGACACAAATACTTCCCCATATTTCTGCCACACTTCCATGCCTAGAAATTACTGCATGAGGCCCATGTCCTTCATCTCAAACTCTCTTGCAAGGTCCTCCTTGCAAGATTTGATCAGTTGATCATCACTTGTCAAAATCAGATCATTGACATAAAGTACAATAATCAATGGCTTACCTTATACCATGATGTGGTAAAGGTTCGCATCTGCTTCACTAATTGTGAAGCCCAACCTGGTGAAATAGCTGTCAATCCTGGTATACCAAGAACAAGGTGCTTTCTTCAGCCCATACAGTGATTGTTTGAGTCAGCAAACATGTGACTCACAATCAAAGGTCTCAAATCCTTCGAGCTACTCAATGTATACATCTTCCTTAATATTCCCATTGAGGAACACCGTCTTCACATCCATCTGGTGGATCTTCCAACCCATCTAAGCTAATAGATCTAACATCGATCTGATAGATGAGTACCTTGCTACGGGAGCAAAGGTCTCATCGTAGTCGATCTCCTCAACCTATGAGAACCCTTGGGCAACAAACCTTGCCTTGTGTTTCTCAACATTTCCATCAACTGCCTGCTTCACCTTATAAAGCCATCGGGAACTAACCACTGACTTGTCCCCAGGTTTAGGGACAACATCCCACACACTGTTCCGTATGATAGAATCATACTCTTCTACCATTGCATCAATCCAAACTGGTTGATGCACTGCCTCCTGAAAAGAAGAAGGCTCGGTCACTACACACTCCCCAACCAGGGCCATGTAGCCAGTGTATCTCTCAGGAGATCTCCTCTGCCTACGTTGAGAGGATGACTGCCCCACATTCTCTCTCACATCTAGCATCAATCTGTCAGAGAATCCCGCAAGCGTTTCCACCCGTCTCTAGAAGACTCTCTAGGAGTGGTGGTCTCCACTACTGGATCCTCTACATGTGGCTGATCCACATCATCAGGAGGCTCCTCCTCCTTTGGAACTAAAAGTTCCTCTTCACCATGCAACTTGAGCTCCCTCTCAAGTGACACTCGCATGGCCCTCTACTCGCCGAACTTCAGATCCCTGCGCACTACAGTCCTCTGACTGGCAGGTAGAAACACACGATAGTTGTGAGTTGTATCTGTATACCCCATAAGTATCCCCAACTCGGCTGTTGGGTCTAGCTTCCTTCAAGCATCTTTGGTCACATGACAGAAAACTAGTGATCCAAAGATGCGGAAGTGACTCACACCTGGTTGCTTCCCCAAAAAAGCCTCCATAGGTGTCTTCATCCCCAAAATACGTGAGGACTCCTGTTTTGAAGGTACACTGTTATATTGCATGCCTCAGCCCATAGATGAAGTGGTAGGATTTGGTCATGCAACATCACTCGAGCTGCTCTCACAATAGATCTATTCTTCCTTTCAGCCACCCCATTCTATTATGGGTTATGAGGTGCCGTCAGTTCCCATTTAATTCCTTATGCAACACAGAAGTCTTTAAAATGCTAGGAAACATACTCTCCACCATTGTCGCTACACATGCTTTTACTTTCTTTCCAGATTCTTTCTCTACCAAGGCTTTAAACTCACAAAACCTCAAGAAGGTATGATCCTTCTTTTGCATAAATTAGATCCAACATCTACGAGAAAAATCATCAGTAAAAAAAAACATAATACCTTTGCTTAGTGGTGGAGGCTATAAAGAATGGTCCACATACATCTGAGTGAAGTCACTCTAGGATTTCTCTAGCTCTACTATCCCAATCCCGAAAGGAAGCTTTTGCATACTTACCCAGGGTGCATCCTTTGCATGTATCTGTTTGCTCCAGTTTTCCCTTGGCTAAGCCAGTAGAAATTTGCTGCATGATCTTCAAGGCCTCGTGATGCAAGTGGCCCATTCTTCTATGCCACAGCTCGCCAACATCTTGGCTTTGCATCACCTCTGCTTTGGAACTCAGTGCAGCACAGTCATCTACCTCCAGCTTGTAGGGATTCTTTACTTGAATCCCTATTCGCTTGGTCTGTCTGGTGCCGATATTCCTTAGGAAAACTTTTCCTTTACTAAAGACTACATCATAGCCTTTATCTTCTAGCATAGCAACAGACACAAGATTCTTTTTCAAACCTGGTATGTACTTAACAGTAGATAGGGCAAGAGGAGCACCATGCTCCCTCTGAAACACAACTATACCTTCACCTAAGACACCGTATTTTCCATCATCGCCCATCTTGATATGCATCTGTAGATCATTCTCCTCCAATGTACTAAAAAGATTCTTGTCACCCAACATGTGGAAAGAAGCTCCACTATACAGGTACCAAACACATCCCACCATGGATGAAACCATGCATGCGATAAGTGAGAAATCCAGCTCAAACTGTGAAGCTAGTGCAATCACTATCAGATCCCTTTAAGGAACCCTTCTTGGATTTCTTCTGTGAAAAATTCATAGCATAATGGCCCACTTCATGACAGTGAAAGCATCACACCTTCAACTTGTCAACCTTCTTCCCACCATGAGAAGATTTGGATTGGGATGCCTTCCCTTTCCCTTTCTTAGCATTACTCGCTAAAGCTATATTTTCTTCATCATCTTTTTTTGATGAAGATCCATCCCTGGTGCTTCTCCTTATCTCCTCCTACATCAGATCCGACCAAAGTCGTTCCCAATCTGGCAGTTGCTCTCTTCCATTAACTGAGTCCTGGTAGCTATCCTAGCTCTTAGGAAGACTGAGGAGTGCAAGACTCACCATGTCATCATCAGCTGTCACAATCCCTATGCTTCCAAGTTCATCCTTGCAGGTGGTGATATTGTTCAGGAATGTAGAGAATGTGTCACCCTTTTCACACTTGATTTTTTGAAGTTTATCTTTCAGCTTCAGCTTCCTCTGATCGCTGCTATTCTAATAAAGATCTTTCAATGTTTTCCACATCGAAAACTAAGTCTCCTTCCCATGGAGGCTTGAGACACTATGATCTCGAACTCCCACTAGGATGATTCTCCTTGCTCTAGCCACACACTTTTTCCATTCCGCCAATTGAGTAGCATCAGTCGGCTTCTGGACTTCTTGATCAATGAAGTCCTTTAGACCGGTATCTTCTAATACTACCTCCATGTGATCCTTCCAGGCTATAAAATTCGAACTGCCATCAAGGGCATACTCAAGTCTTAAACCACTGAACGTCATCGGTGAAATAGATGTGATAAGAACTCAATTCAGTATTCAGAAACCAAACTTTGAACTTCTCATGCTTGTATAATGTTCTTCCTTGATCACCTTTGCTCCAAAACCATGTAGAAATTCCCACTGTAGATCACCTAGTAATGCAATGAACTAAAGAAAAACACTTGATCTACTTCTACTAACAATTTAGCGGAAGCTTAATCGAACATGAGCAACATCAAGCATGAATATATATAACTAAGAATGAGAAGTATTCAACCATAACACAAAATATAGAACAGTGGGGAAAGCACCAACCTAGAACCCCAACTCTGTATTATCATACAAGTGGAAATCTTGTTCAAGTTACAAAAAGAATCAGCTCTCAACCTATCCTACTCTCTCTGCAATCAAACAATATAGCTCACAAACTGAATAGACATAGTATATGTCTTCCTCAAGCCCTCCAAGCCTCTTATTTCCTTGCGTAGTTTTGATTGGGGTCCAATGATATCACATGTATGAATTGGCCTCATCACACTCACTGTAACCTCAGGTCCAACTGCGCAATCCTCAAGAATAATATTCCTTCTGCATGCAAGGAATATTCAACAAGGAATATCATAGCAACTGATAGTACACTGTCCCTCCATCTGATCTCAACTGGGTCTCTGACTGAACTGACATGCATGAGTTATCCATGAGTGAATATTTAGTTATCTAAAATACAGTAGTTACATGCATGCAAGCATTAACTAACTGAACTCTCATTAATTTAACAAACTGTTAAATTAATCTAACAAGACTTGACTTAGTTAACTGAGCCAACTAACTACAACTCATCCTTATCTCTTTAACTGATGGATAAATCCCTCAATCAAAGGAGAAATTGTTGCATGTCCTCACATAGACTTCAAGTTTGATTTTCCTTGACTAATTAACTCAAGATGAATTAATTAATTAATTTTCAAACTGCTATTAATATCAAATTCGAATTTTACTTCCTATGTTTAGTCTAGGGACTGACTAAACTAAGAAGGGATCCCGAAATGCTACTTTTAGAAAATCTATTTTTTAGCACTTTCACTTTTCACCCATTTTTGCTAAGATCCACAATGGCTAAACTGCTATTTACAACAGTGCTGTTTTTAGCATTTTCTATTTTTAACATTTCTTGTTGCAAATCTCAACATAGAGATTGTGTGATTTTGGATGTGTGGTACTATTGTTGTGCATATGTTGCATATGTTGTACATGTTTCATCTATTATGTTGTGCGCTTGTGGTGTTGTGAATATATAGTGTGTGTACATGTTGGTTATGCAATATTATGTGCAGGGTGGTACAAATAGTGTTCTACGAATATTGCATATGCAGTGCTGGGTATAGATGGTATTATGTACATGTTGGATATGCAACGTTGTACACATAGTGTGTTATGTACATGTTGTATATGCAGTGCTATGTACATATGGTGTTATGTGAACATGAAAATACATATGGTGTCATGTACATGTTGTACATGTGGTACTGCGTCCAGGTGGCGTTGTCTACATTTCATGCATATGGTGTTGTGTACATGTGGTTTCGTGTACATGTCGTGCATATGGTGTTGTGTACGCTTGGCATTGTGTACAAGTTGTACATGTGACATTGTGTACATGTTGTGTAGGTGGTGTCATGTACATGTGATGTTGTGCACATATTGTGCAAGTGGTGCGGTGTACAAGTGGTAATTTGTACATCTTTTACATATGGTACTAGTGTACATGTGGTATTGTATGCATGTCATACATGCTGTGTTGCGGGCATGTGGTACTATGTATATGCATTTTCTACTTGTGGTATTGTGACATGTGTATTCATTGTATTGCATGGTGTTGTATATCGTGTGTGATGCACACTATGTGTATGTGCACATGGTTGAGGAGAAGGCACTGGGTGTCTTTCGGGTGTGGAAACTGATCTGGAGTGCGTACGGAATAAGGAAAAAGGTAGAAGATAAGGATTAATTAAAGGATAAGTATCATTATTTTATTTCAATTATATTATGCATGTGATTTATGATTTTGGTCTATGATGATTACATGTGATCTATGATTCTAGTTTATGATGGGAACATGTGATCTATGATTTTGATTTATGATGGTTGTGTTTTTAGCTAACTTGATGTGATATTTTTTTACATGATGATTTGGTCAAAGATTCTAGTTTGATTTGTTGTGACAAGAAGCGAACAGAATTGCAAGGATACCTTATTGATGGGACACCAATGAGGTATGATTTGAAGTTATATCAATTTATTTTGAATCTAATGTAAATTATGTGCTTGGTATAGGAAAGCATGAAATGCCTGGTTGGGTGGTCGAAATTGACGGTAAAGCATTAGCAGTAATAGAAAAAGGAATTGGAACAGGCAGTAGTATGTTGTTAAAGCATTTAGGAGTAGGGTCATTGTGGGACACTAGTGCCCAATAGTGTCCATTAATTTCCATGAGAATGTTATGACCAGTATGATAGTTTGAGGCGTGGATATGCCTTGGTTTCTAGACCTTCCGATGTAAGTAAAATTTGTCGAGGGATGGACTGCCCAAGATGGGGGTGCCAATGGAACTTGGAAGGTGTGTAACTGCATGGAAGTGGGTGAAAAAATTTCATGAGGGACTATGTACCAAAGAAGGTAAGGCTAGGGATATATTGTTTTTGGTCATTAGCATTGCCAGATGGAATCAAATTCACATTAGGAGTGTGCCCTGGAACAATGAGCCAGTAACTATTCACTGAGAGGATAAGTGGCACATGATTATAGCACTAGAAATTGGATGCAGATTTGACCTTGCAATGGATTCTAGACTTCCTAGGAAGGAGGAGAATCCTGGTATCACTTTGAGGGTGGAGGTTTGAGTCTCTGGATCCCCTCGCTACAGATGCAAGCATCATATCCTTTTATTTGTTGGTTGAGAAAATGTGCATATGTATATATGTGTGTATTATTGTAAATATTGCATCAAGATGGATTTATAAAGCTCCATAGATAGTATGATTATTTGTTAGGTGAAGCAAATGTGTATGTGTGTATTTGTGGTTATTATTGTAAATATCTTCATCAATTGTGTCATAAAACTCCATTAAATTGCATGTTTGTCATGTTTTAGCAGTGGTCATTTAAGTGCTGCAACGAGTTGTGTTATAAAGCTCCATGGGCATTATGTTTGTCTTTCAACCATTTTGTTGGTTATAGGTGTCATTGAACACCGAGTACAATGTCCCCTAAGGGGGAGGGTTTTGTAACAACACTGGTTAAAAATCCATGTTAAAATATATAAGACCATGGTCAAGTGACATGTATTCCAAGTGAAATGTTGGGAAAAACATCCTAGTGGGTGTTCATTTGGTTTATTACGGCAAAGGAAATTCGCAAAGGAAATGGAAAAGGCTTTGGAATGGCAAAATGGAATTTTGGAAAATTTATTTATGAAATAAAGAAAATTAGGAGAAAAGGTAGGTGAAAGGTCATAGGTGGCATGTGAGGAGGAAAATGAAGAAAATAGAGGCCTCATTAATAAAAAGGTTTATGGGGATCAATTGGAAAGCTTTTGATAGGTTTTGGTGTAGCTCTCTTATATTCTCTTTCTCTCTCATACTCTTGGACACTTAGAGTTTTCTTGAAGCACTCTTGGAGGAGTGTGGAATCCTTGGAATTGGAGCAAGAAGGAAAAGGAAGAGTAAGAAAGTGCAAGAGGAAATCGATATCAGTAGCTACAATGGGTTTTTCTTATAGGTACCAAGTTGCATGTATGTTTTCCTCACTAGTTTTGGCGTGCATGGCATGTGGTTTATTGGTCTTGATCTCTCATTGGTATGGAGGATTGCCTAGATTGACAGTGAATTTTCCTAGCCTTTCCATTTCCCGAATATCCATGGTGTTGTGGGTTATTTTATTTGTTTTTTGATTGGTTCTCATGTTTCCATTAGCTTGGTTTGAGTTATTAGTTCCTGGAGCCTTGGTTGGACAAATTCTCTGGAGCCCTATAACAACTTGGGTTGAGTTACTAGTCCTGGATCCTTGGTTCAACAAATGCTCTAGCTCCCTTGGTGGGTTGAGTTACTAGTCCTAGAGCCTTGGTTTGACAAATTATCTGGAGCTCGACAGAAGCTGTGGGTTGAGTTACTAGTCTTGGAGCCTTGGTTGGAACAAAGGCTTGGGTAGAGACCGATACGATGATGGTCTTGTGATGTTCGACCATGAGATGGATTCATTGTTTGATGGGTTGAGGTGGTTTAGCCTCTATAAGCCTTGAATGGTTTTGATTGATGTGTTTTATGAGATCCTACATTCATGCTTGGAATATGGCATGGGGGTGATTGTCGTAAGAGATACTTGGCTTAGCAAATCTACGGTCGAGTGGAACTTGGTAGTCCCATACCAGGTTAGATTTTGCATCATTAATATGAGGTTATTTCTCCTTGTTATTTCAAGAGTATTATATTGGTTTATATGTGGATTATATGGTTGTTTTTTCCTTAGTATTTATTTTGCTATTATGTTGGTTATGCACATGTATTATGACAGTGGCTATGCATGGCTCTCACCACGTTTTTACTTGTAAATAAATGACCAATTTATCGATGGCCTAATAGATTAAATGACAGATAATGTGTTGGGGCATTGATTCTTCTTAACGGCTCTCAGATACGATGAGACCCATATTCTCAGATCTTTCGTTTAAACCTGTACATTACATATTTATGACATGTTTGACAAAATGCCTGTCATGGCTAGTGAGGGTCCAATTTAATCCTTGTTGATGTTTTTGCATATGCATCATTGTTATGTTGTGTAAATTCATTTCCGAAAGTGTCATTGAGTTTTGGACAGTGACCTGGGCTCTGGGCCTAAAAAAAGTGGCACAAATCCTAGAGACGCAGGCACAACTCTGAGGAGAAAATTCCCTGGACGCATGCATACCCATGTTGTGGGAGTGTCTAGAGCCTCCCGGATGCATGCATGCCCTTATCAAGGGAGCGTCTGGGGGTTTATTAGTCTAAAATATCAGTTGGACCCAGGGGCTAGTTACCTGAGTGGTTGGAATGGTTCTTGGTAGTCATGTTGCTAATGTGGAGGCTCTGTATGGTGTGTTTCCATCGTCTTCCACTTCCTTAAGGTGACTTAGGAGGTTGAATCATATCATAGTAACTTCTCATCACATGTTTACCTCAATTGGTCGATTACTTGGGTAGATGTGAGAGAAGGGTGTTACAAAGATATTCTATTAGCTATTTCCGCCGTAGTGTTAAAGGAAACTCCATAGTGAGTGCACAACTTTCTTCATACTTGAATTTTATAATTGAGGGAAAAATAGTTGTTCATATGCCCGACCTTCTAGTTGGGCATTCTCCTATTTCAGGTTTCCTAGGATACTTTTTTTTGTTCATTTGCTTATTTTTTTATTTTCATATTTCACTAATTTTCATAAATTTGAGCAAATTTTGTGATCACAAATTTGAGTTATAATGAAATAAACCTACATAATAAAATATCTCAACATAATGCAATATTTTTTGTGATAAATTATTCCAATGGAATATCCATGTCAATTTATAGGTTGTATTGGCATTAGAGTAGTTTTCTTTGAAGGGCTTGTGAAAAGTTTAAGGATCTAGGAATTGACTTAGGAAGTCACAAAACCCTAACGATGGTGAATGAGTCCATCCATTACAACCCTCAAGATGTAGCAAAACAAATATTTACAAGGCTAGAAGAAAAAGTTAGTAATATGTCTCACAGTAAGGCCCTCCTCAATACAAATCTAGTGAACAAGTTCAAAAAATTTAGGGAGGTTGATAGCTCTAACTTAGAAGTTGGTTCAGATGAGAAATTGGTAGATATTAAAACCCAAAAAAGGAGTAAAAAAAGATCATAAGAAAGAGCAACCAAGTTTTGGTGCCATCGCTCCTTTATAAACTTTTTTAAATGGAAGTTCACATCAAACCTAATCAAGGTGAGATCAATTCTATTAAGTTGAATTATTGGTTGCAATAGTTAAAAGTGTATTTCAGAGTCCATAATGTAGATTATTCACGAAAATAGGGTATTCCTTACAGGAAAAACATCTTCAATAACAACTCACACAACCAAATCAAAGATAAAAATAACAATATTTTTATGTGGTTTAAATCCTTTAAGAGGGAAACAATCCATGGCCCCAACCAACAAAACCAATTGAGGAAATTTTATTAATGTAAAAGAAAATTTTTACATAAGAGACTTCTCACAATTAATCAACAACTATAACCCTTTATGCTCTTTAAAAAGATATCATGGACCAATTGGGTGATAATCCACAAATAAATATTGATCAATATTGAGTATAATATGAGTCACTGGATCATTGTATGTCTAGAACATATCATGACTGTCAAATTATAATGCAAGTAATGCATTCTAAAGAAACACACTTTTACATGATAAACACATTAGACCACATTGAACTTAACTAACTCCTAAGTGTCTAAATATCATAGCATCCCTCTTAAGAACTAGTTGGGATAGAATTGAAGGATTTACAAAGGTGACATAATAAGGGGGAGGAGGCATTAGATCATATCCCCCCTTAATGATAACTTTCTGAACTCCTAACATAGATCAAAGTTTTGAAAACATCACTTTTGTAAGACACTTTATGAAAATTTCTATAACTTAATCATCTATAGGGAAAATGAGAATTTCAATAACTTGATCATGAATGAGCTTTTGGATGAAGTGAAATTGTAGCTCAATGTGTTTGTTGCACTAATGTTGAACTAGATCTTTAGCGAGCTTGATGACACTCTGATTGTCTCACCAGAGTGTGGTTGAATGCTACTACCGGAATTTAAACTCTAAAAGGATCTATCAAAGACAAAATACTCCTTAACCTACATTTGTTTCTTGGTACTCTACTTCTACTGAAGAAAGAGAAATAGTATGCTTCTTTTTACAAACACAATTGACAAATCCAGAAATGAGATTGAAAAAATAACTTGTAATATATTTTCTATCATCAAGGTCACCAACCCAATTTGAATTAGTGAAAACAACCAAAAAGGTCTCTCCCATAATCTATAATGTATCAAAAATTAAAATATACCCCAACTATGTGTGTGTGTGTGTCCCTTTTGTTGCTTTCCATTGACTTTCATGTGGTGTTTTCATATACTAGGCAACAATACCAACAACAAAGGAAATAATAGGATGGGTATGAGTCAAATATAAGATTCTACTATATAATTGTCATTAATACAAAGTGGAATCACCTTTGAGTGTAGTGAAAGTGGTGGTAAGTATTACTATAGACTAAAAGGTAGAATGGGCTTGTTGGATTTGGAGCCTAATTATCTTCCAGATTTAGAGGTCTTAATTTAGCTATTTTGTATCCCAATCCACGGTGAGGGGGTGTGGAGGGGCTTTCCCCCCCACTATTTCTTCCTAGGCAGTCTGGGGGGGTAGTTGCATGGTTGGAGCCCCACCCAGCAATGGTTTAGGGGTAGTGCCCTTGCAGCTAAAAATAGATGAAAATTTCCCTTATAAAATATTGTAATTTTGTAGTCAATCTGGGTTGTTAATTAGGCAGATGATCTGATGATAAAATTTATGTTTAATTTAGGGTTTTTTGCCCTAGAAGGCAACCCCTCAGTTTATATGAGGGAACTATATTGCGGATGTTTATTATTATTCTTAGCAATAAAGAGAGAGGAGACTATGTGAGAGAGAAGAGGAAATTAGAGTGGAACTATTGTAGGTTGTATCTCTTCATTTTGTTGGATAATATAAAAGGAAGAATTGGATGTTTCTCCATGGACGTAACCCAAATTGAGTGAACTACATATATCTTTGTCTCTCTTGTTTTATGTGTTTCTGTATTTGTTTTTCCACAATACATTGTGTATATATTTACTCCGTAAATTAATTTATAACAACTGGTATCAGTGTTGAAGGTTTATTTGGCTGATAAACTCACAAGAGAGAAGGGTTCCTCATTTGAGTGGGAGCAATGGCAGAAGATGATAGGTTTAGGGTCAAGAAATTTAACAGCCAAAACTACTATGGAAGATACAGATGGATTATCCTTATCAAAAATATTTGTACCTACCATTGAGTGGAAAGAAAAAGAAGACGACAAGCATGAAAAGTGAAGAATGGGAGATTTTCGATAGGAAAGCACTATGAACAATATAGTTGTGTCTGGCAACATTGGTGGCATTCAACATTTCAAATGAAACGACAACAAAAGGTTTAATGGTGGAATTGTCCAAACTATATGAAAAAACCACTGCCTCAAATAAGGTATTCTTATGAAGCATATATTTAATATGAAGATGTCAAAATGTGAATATGTTACTAATCATTTAAATGAATTTAACACGGTTACTAGCCAGTTAAGTTCTATAGGGGTAAATTTTGATGATGAAGTTAGGGCTCCATTATTTTTGTGCTCATTTACAGAAATTTGGAATGTCTTTGTTATGGCTATTAGTAACTTTGTCTTTGGATATAGTACTTTAAATCTTGATGTTATTGTTGGTGCCATCCTTAGTGAGGAAATGCAACGGAAAAGCTCTAGTGAGACATCAGGTAATGCTTTGACTACAGAGGCTAGGGGAAGAAAAATGGAAAGAGGAAGGATGCCATCGCAGTAAGTCAAAAAAAGTAAGATCCAAATCCAAATTAGGGATAATGTGCCGGAAATGTGGGAAGAGAGGACACCTAAAGAAAGACTACAAATCTCGGAAGGGAAAAGAAGGAGATGGCAAACAAGAGAACAATAATGAAGTGAATGTGACAGGTGATGTGTTGCAAGATTCTTTTATTATTTCATTAGAGAATATTATTGATGCTTGGATGGTAGATTCAGGGGCTTCATTCCATACCATGCTTGATAGAAAACACTTTCATGAATATGTTCAAATATATTTTGGACAGGTTCGTTTGGGTGATGATAAACCCTATAAAATCATTCAAATGGGTAAGTTTTATATAAAGCCACAAAATGGAAATAAATGGTTATTGAAGGAGGTAAGGCATTTTCCAGATCTAAAGAAAAATCTAATTTCAACATGGAATTTAGCTCGTGAAGGCTACGTAACTACATTCACAAACAAAACTTGGAATGTCACTAAAGGAGCCCTAGTAATAGCAAAAGGAAAAAATGTTGTGTTGGCTTGTAGGGGGCTAACCCAGGTTCAAAGGTGATTTAGCCAAAAAAATCCCAGTACTACTGGTCCTTTTGGAAAAATTCCGTGGAGCACAGACTAAGATCTCACCCGAAGTAGTATGGGATGGTGCTAGAACCAGGTTTCTGCACCCTAATGATGTCTAATGATTTTCGGTGGTCCGTGGTTGAACCGTGCTCGCACATCGCTATGCGCACATATCAGTACCTCGCAGCCTGCGATGTTGTCTTCGCATAGCCCTACCTGAGGCCCAATCCATGTTATTACCCAATTCCTTACTATTAACCCAATATTAGTCAATTAATTATCTTATCAGTATGTGTCTAGTTATATTAACAATGTTCAGTATTCATATAAGGGTGCGTGATAAAGAAAACAATATAATTAAACAGGAAATAGCACAAGAATAGATACACAAGATTTGGAATCAAAATTCTCTTTATTATTCTTCCTTCTTGGTTACATACTCGACTCCGCCCTGTGCCCTCAGCTACAGGGGGCCACAGACTTAGCTGCAGACTCTACTATGCCTCTGCACACTCAGCTGCAGAGCCTCTTCCTACTACTACAACCCAAAGAACCTAGACCTTTTCTTGCTATCTTCTAGACTCCATCCCTTGGCTACTTGTTTCTTTGCTACTTTACAACTTAAAGCCTCGCTCTATTTATACAATCTCATGGTCCGCGGACCATGGGTAGGCTAACACTACATTCAAAACTTTGGGCAGACAACCCTATAACTCTATCATACAATTTGCACTCCGTGCTTACAATTTGTGGAATCTTTTCAACAATAGTACTCAAAACTTGGGTTTTGATTCCCAAAACATGTTGTGGGGGGATTCCATGCCCAATAGGCCCCTAACACAAACATCGTGGCTCATCGTCAAGTCACTCTATCAACACGTCGATCTTGGAGCGGAGTCCCTCCAGCTGGTCCCAAATGCCCTGAATGTCGACAACGCACTGAGCTACTGCCTGTTGAACCTGCTTCATTCTTGCTTCTAAACTCTCTATTTCTGGCGTGCTATGCTGCATCTATGTATGGATCCCTTGAATATGTGCAAGCTTTCCTTCAATATCCGTCGTGATTGTGAAGGCTTCATCAATCCATGGCTGGACATGCACTTTTAGAACTACTTCCTTGTTGCACGCCATGTCCACCTGCTATTTTAAATCCTTGGTTTTCTACATCCTTACAACTCGTTGAGTAAGGACTACTATCCTCGTAGTCCCTCTAATGTTTTCATATTGTTGCTAGAGTTTGCGTGCCTCGATCTCTAGCCGCTGGATATTGGGGCCCTCCTGCAACATAGTGAGGACCTCCAACGCTTGCTCCAACATGTTGGTACAATCACAGACTGCACCTCCAATCTCTTCCATGCCTGCTGTAATAGTGCTGGTGCGCTGTTCTCTAACCTCAGGAAGAGTGGAAGGCTATGCCTTTAGCCGCAGTTTGGAAATCTAGAGATTCAGCTCCAGCTGCATTCTTTTCATTTCCTCACGTGCGTTACGGACTCCACTTGCTAAATAGTGTATCTGCACTTCTATTGGTAGGTCTGCTGCAATGGAAAACTCGGGGACACGCCAGCAAGTGTCATCAGCTATCTGTACCAACTGTTGCTTCTGCAACACCAACTCATCACGCTGCAAGCTAAGCTATTTTATATTAATCTTCTGCTCGCTCAGAACCTAGATTGTGCATCTCTTTGGTGCGAAGTTCTGTTGTTATCCCATCTTGCAGCTGATAAAGTGTGTCGTGGGGAAGGGCAACCAAGTTAAGGCCAATTCCTTTCAGTGTATTAAGCGTCATCCTATCCACTGTACTCTCTGAGACTAGCGCTCCCTCTGGCAAGGTTATTGTATTAGCCATCTTCACGTGTAGCATCTATTTTGCTGCTGATGTGCCTGCTGCGACGTGGGTAGACAAGGTACTATCCTGCGGGGGCCGCACCTGTAACTCCTATCGTTGCGACCTTAGGGGCCCCAACACAATCTGCCGCTCCGTCATAAACTCTTCGAGCACTTCATTAGTGACATCGTGAATCGTCTCATCAATGTCATGGAGATCACCTTCAGTTAAGGTGATCAGGTCGATGACCATCTTTGAGGCCTTGACCTTCTTTCTTGGACCTGATATTTCTATGATGCATGGTCGTTTGAGCTGTGTAGAGGTGGTCCTTGGATCTGCACTCTCTTCTGGAAGTTCCATGTCCTCTGCCTCCTATCCTGCAGACACTGCTTGGCCCTCCTTTGTCTACACTATTGCGGCCTCTGTTGTCTGCGCTGTTGCTACTACTTCGGCGGCCTTCTTCTACTCCGCTACTGCCTATGCCACTTTGTGGACTGCCCTGACCTTGGCTGCCACTTTTTTGTTCCGCCTTCTCTCAGCCAGTTGTGTGACACGCAACTTGGCATCATCCTTCCTTTGTTGTGCTGCCATATTCTCCAACTCCGCCAAATCCAGGGCACGCCACTCGGGAAGCCATGTCTCTAACACCGTAAAGATTGCATCATCAGTGGCTATGAATGAGAGCTTTGTCCACTGCTGTGCCGAATCTTTCTATGCCCTGATGTAGATATTGTGCATGTCCGCCTTGAAGTCTGCAAAACTCTGCAGATTATTGTGCACTGTGGGGGACAGGCAAAACCTCCTATTAATCCACATTTGGATGCTCGCCTCCATGAGCACCTAGAAAATCTTGGTATCACAAATTTGTTTCGCATCCTTGGTGGCCCAAAGCAAAGCATACTACACGACCTCTGGTAAGTCTTTGTCGATGCTCGGGAACTGGCTATCCTTCGGCAATTCTCCTGTGACCAGTAAGATCGATAAGAGCAACCATGCTTAGTGGAAGGTCTTACCATGTCCCTGAGCCTCCTGGCAAATGATAAAATTTTCTTCGCAGAGGAACTCAGCCCAGTTGAACTGGACCCCCTGCGCACACTGTTCGACCAGCGCAACCACCGACACTAGTACTTCATCGATGCAGAATTTTCTCATTACTTTACCGGCCAGGAGTTGGGTGGCTATGCGCACCCCTTTATCCTTAATACTGGTGATAGCATAACCCATCTTTTTCTTCTTGAGCTTATAGTTTGTCTTCATGGCCTTTGCGAGAGCCAAGTCACTGCTTTTCTATGTTATCATCGTGGGGTCATTTCCCTTGCAAGGAAGCTGAGAAATTTGGTGGATGAGATCTTCCGTGATGGGAATAGGCTCCTCCAGCCATAAGTACCCATCATGCACCAAGCAGAGTAGCTGCCTACTCACCAAAATGGTGATGGGCGCGCGGTGGAAATGTGGTATCCATAGCAGGTGAAGCAACCTGGCCTTTTCCACACCGCACATCCATTTCTGCGGCTCTAATATTATCGTCGACCCCTCCATATTTTGTTTCATCAAGTTTTTCATTTCTAGGTGCGGGAACTTATCGCTGTCTGCAAGGTCCCAGTCTTCAAATTTCAGGGTGGGAACATGTCCTAGGAGCGAACCTTCAAAGGTAATTCCATCGGGGAGGAGCGAGGTTATGAGTACACTCTTTGTTGCATCCAGGTCCTTTGGTATTTTAGTTTTCCCTTTTCATGGAGGGACATACTCAGGAAATTTTTCTGCAGATCACATCGGCTGGATGTCTTCCTCCACGTATTCTTCTTTCTCTATTGCAGCAATCAAAGCCTACAAGTCTTCTTCCTCTTCATCTGTTTCAATGGTGAATTGCTTTCCTTTTTCTTCCATTGATAACTTACTGTGTTGCGGATTCCTTAGGGACATGCGTACTCGTCCCATTGCCTGCTTATCCTTCTTTGGTCTTGGCATCCAGGGTGATTTAGGGATTTCAATTATGACCCCAGTGAATTCAGGAACATCCTGTAGCATGGGAGTTTTCACGGCCTCATCTACGGTTCCTTCTTCAATGCCCAACCCATCCATAATGGACGTCATCAGTTCTGCACTGTATGCGTTCTTTTACAAACTTAGGGGCTCTATTATCGCTTGGCTCTCAACACTCTGCACTCCGTTCAATCGCTCAAATCTCAATTGACCAAGTATTGTCTGTTGGCTAGCCCTTGGAGTTTTATAGTGCCTTTTGAATTCAAATTCGACCGTTCCCCCAAATTCCATGCCATCAATGCTTTCTTAGTGGCAGATTTTCCGAAATCTTGCCCATATTTCCTGCCTTAAATGCCCACCACCCACTCCATTTGGCCTCAAATCGGACATTCCATCATGAACAGTGACACCAATGGTCACTTCCCAGCCTACCCATGAGGCAGCGCATCCCTCCATGCACAGGCATGAACCTTGTGATAGGCTATTCCTACATGCACCTATCAGAGAGCGCAGTTCCCGAGTAGAATAATTTATAGTCCCACACTATATTTTAGCTGCTTGGAGTGCTAAGACTGTTCTTCCTATGGCTAGTCAAGTGGTCGCGCCACTTGTGTGAGGCTCCATCTCGTCCTCCAGTATAGTCCATGGAAAATCCTCATTTGTCCTCATGGCAGTCAGCGCCGGGCGCTCTACTGTTTGTAGTGTGCTCCCCTAGTTACTGCATTTGGTGATATGTAGTCCTAGCCATCGCAACAAACTAATTCATTCTCGGTGATAGTCTTCTAATTCATTAGTATGAGCATCCGCACCTTGCCTTGCCATCCTTGGTTTATCAACGAGATATGCTCACTTGATCTTGTTTTCCAGCCTCTTGACCTCTGTGTCCATCAAAATGCTTTTCTTCCTTAGCCATACCCAGTCCTTTTCAAGTTCGTGAAGTCTAAGGTTCCCTTTCCGAATGGCTTCCTGAAGCCTTATGTGTTCTACTTCACGTAGCGGTGTGATTTCTTCGTCCTGGGCTTCGCGCACTATCACACCTATGATTGCTATTAAGTGTGGATTCATCTTTGCATGCTCCTCAAAGATTACGGTGCCTACTTTATTCCGCCACCTTGGAATTTTTTTCGTAGTTAGGGTTTTTCACATGGTCCTATAGGCCCATCGAACCGTTGGTATGCACAGGTTCCATTCAATGTGTCTCACTTGGTGAACCCGGTTCATCACTTCACACACCCTGTCGAATGATTTTTCATGGATAACCTTGGGCACGCTTTGCCTTTACTACCACTACGTTGTGTTCTGATTTGTTATCGTAGGAGTGGTGTGCGTTTGGGCGAGTTGCATGTCATATGTATGTACCCATCGAGAAAGGTGGGCACGTAAGTTGTTTTTCCCCTCGTACCCGGCTTTTATTCGTAGCTAGGGTTTTCTAAATCATAGGCACATCAACCTTCTACATTCGTGCCAATCCTTGAAACTCTGCTGGTGCGTACCCCACCATTTTGCAGGTCTATCGCGCAGTTCCCATTCCAGAGCATCAAAATGTTGTTGTTCTAGTACTTCACTCTCAAATTTGTTTAGAAAGTCATTCACCGCTGTCAAACCATCATACCTAGGAAGATCCCTTATCTCTGTGGTTACGCAATGTAGTGATCTTATCATCATGTTACAATTAAGTGTTGTCGATTCTTCCATCTTTCTATTTCTTCATCTGAATTCGAAGTGCAGGAACTTTCACGCTCCCATGATAAGATTCACCCAATCCTATTCTTGCGCGCTTATCTTGTAGATGAAATCAAGATCATCATCACTATCATCATCATGCATCAGTTCAGTGTATCGCGCTCCTTCGGCCGGATCTAGTGGCACTACTACGTGTAGTGACTTTTTCTCAAAGATCATTTTGCGCTTCTTCAGATTTATGAATCTATTCATATCAGTGGCCCAGTCTATGCCTAGTAGTGTGGGATAAGGATTGCTATTGTCGACAATCTCTATCACTTCAAAATCCGCCATCGCACTTGCACCTTCAATATCCACTGTTACCCCTTGCAATCTCCCCATGGGTAGGATCTTCTGCTAGTTCACCATTCGCAACTGAATAGGAGACCATTGTAGTGTGGGTATTCCCATGCATTCCCATGTTTGTTTCGGCAGTACATTCATGTCTAATCCGAGATCCAAGATTACCTGATCCATTTCATACTCTTCGGTTTTCACAGTCAATCTCATTTCCCTTCCTGTGTGCAATGCATGCTTTCCAAGTGTTTGGACCACATGTGGTTCTCCTAACCCCACACACCTAGTGATAAGTTCCTGTATTCCTTTTATAGCCTTGCTATCACGCAGTAGTTTCATGCATGTCTCCTGAAAGGTAGTGAGCATTGAAGGATCTATCCCTAGTTCTAATTGATCCTTACTACCTAAAGTGGATGCCTCTGTTAAGCTCTTCTTAGCTTCCATGAATGTCTCCTTCACGCGATCCAAATCAAATTCAGGTTCCTTTGTAGGAGCTTTATGAACCCACACACTTTCTTTTGACTACTTACCTTTATCCTCTCTAGTCGTGTTACCACTTCTGAGTAATATGTTTACATTCAGGTCCTCCTCGCACGCTCAAACCTCATCATTTGAAAATTCTGAGTCGGGGGAGGTTGGAATACTCCTTTTTCATGTAGCCTCGCTATCAATGTAGGGCATTCTTCTGCCTCATGGTCAAACTGAGTACAGTACAAACATGATGTTCTCGTCGGATTCATACAATCACGGGCATAGTGTCCGGGCTCTCCGTAATTGTAGCAAATTAGTTGTCCATGACTCCTTCCTAGTCCCATTCCACCTCGACCTCGTTCGCAACCCTAAAATACAACACGCTTCATTCCTACATTTGGGTCGAGGGCTCGTGTTTTGGTCTGTACTCTGTAAGTAGGAGTCGGATCCATCATTAGTTCATAGCTTCTGTAGGTGCACTCATCATGGCCTACCGACCTGCAAAAATTACAAAACAATTGTTGGGCCATCTGCGTATACTTTTGTAATAGATGACAACTATCCATAGTGTTTTTTCCTCCTATCTAAAAAATTGTGCACCATAGTTTAGGCACCGCGCTTGGTCCTGCTTGTGCCTCACGCCTTAATGTCATGACCCTCCTCCTACCAAGTAATTCGTGAATACTCAATAGTGGTCCTTGTCATGCCCCTGGCCTTTGCATTTTATGCACCATACCTCCTCATGCACCTCTGGCCGAGGGGTCCTATCCTATTTCAAAATCTACATTTCCAGACACAAATTTTGCAGTTGATGTGGATTTTTTGGACTTCCAAACCAGGATCTTGTATAGGGGTCTCATGCAATCTCATTGCCATCTCCAAAGCATCGGCCTGGGTGGAAATATTTTGTTGTGACAGCACCGTACAAACCATTCGTGGCGTTGTCCATCCATCAAAGTCATGTTGGCTTCATGAATCATACTCTTCAACCTCTAGTCCAAATCCCAGGGGGTCTCTCCCAGGAGCATCACGATCTCCTTAAACCTGATATTTGATTGTGTCTCTGATTTTGGCCTGCTAATTCTCTGTTCAGTGCGGCCTGGATTTCTACGATTCCTGCGTTTGGATGGTCATTAGAATCCTTAATGTACCATGTTAATGTGTGATCCTACAATGCACTTACCAACATAGCCTTTTTTATATTGTCATCCACGACTCCTTGTGCTTCCCATATCGCCCTTACCACAAACCAGAATTGGTCTGATTCTTCATTCCATACTCCTATGAATACAATAGTTTGATCACACTCGCCATACTGATCTGTGGTGGTGGCGGAGGTGGGGTGGGTGGAGATGGAGGTGAATATGGTGAGACGGGTGGCGGGGTAGGTGGAGGTGGTAAGCTCGGAATTCGCTGCCTTATCATACTGACCGCACTTCTCAGAGAAACTTTTGCGAGCTCTTCCTCGCTTTCCCACAAGGGTGAAATTAAGGGACTAGTTTCTGATTATTTACTACTTCCGTTTCTATAAATCTTCCCACTTCACATAGTCCAAAACATTAATTTATTCGCATAACCCTCTTTTCACATAATAGAATCTTAATCCAAGTGTTCAAAGATTTAATATACTTACCTCACGGTTCTTTGAGGAAGCGTCGCTTCGCCTCACTGTAACGGACAGTCGTATCTATCACGAACTCAGTGATAAATCCTTCTATAATTCAATCGACCCAATGGTCCACAGCCCACACGATCTTATCTTATGATGTTTCTAATTTGCGCATTAATTATAGAGTCCACATGATTGGTTTATTGAGCCTGCACCTGCCCTAACTGTCTGCTAGCTTCACAATCCACTCATACAGCTCAAATGGAAAGGATGCAAAGAAAATTTCATGGATTTCTGTATGTAAGTAGCACTCCAACCACTGTTCCTTAGATACTCGCGGATTCCTATTTTCCTATGCCACAAACTCGTGAATCTTCTTGTCTAACCACCCTTCAATTTCTTTCTTTGTGGGATTCCAATGACACGACATCAAAAATCCCTTATGCAGATCTCGGTCCTGGCAACGGAACCATTTTTTGGCTTGTAGGGTCTTGACCCAGGTTCAGAGGTGATTTAGCCAAACAAATCCCAGTACCACTGGCCCTTTCGGCAACAGTCCACGGAGCGTGGACTGAGGTCTCACCTGAAGTAGTATGGGAGGGTGCTAGAACCAGGTTTCCACACCCTAGAGATGTCTGATGATTTTCGGTGGTCCATGGTTTGACCCTGCACACACGTCGCTACATGCACCTATCAATACCTCGCAGCCTGCGATGTTGTCTTCACGCAGCCCTACCCAGGGCCCAATCCGTGTTATTACCCAATTCCTTACTATTAACCCAATATTAGTTGATTACTTAGCTTATTAGTATGTGTCTAGTTATATTAACAGTGTTCAGTATTCATATAAGGGCGCGCAATAAAGAAAACAATATAATTAAACAGGATATAGCACAAGAACAGATACACAAGATTTGGAATCAAACTTCTCTTTATTATTCTTCCTTCTTGGTTACAGACTTGACTTCGCCCTGCGCACTCAGCTGTGGACTCTACTAGGCCTCTACGCACTTAGTTGCAGAGCCTCTTCCTACTACTACAACCCAAAGCACTTAGACCTTTTCTTGCTATCTTCTAGACTCCATTCCTTGGCTACTTGTTTCTTCGCTACTTTACAAGTTAGAGCCTCGCTATATTTATACAATCCCATGGTCTGCGGACCATGGGTGAGCCAAAACTACATTCAAAAATTAGGGTGGACAACCCTATGACTATATGATACAATTTGCGCTCCGCGCCTGTAATTCGCAGAGTCTTTTCAACAATAGTACTAAAAACTTGGGCTTTGAGCCCCAAAACATGCTGTGGGAGGATTCCATGCCCAACATGTTGGTACATTGTATTTATGCAATGGTATTTCTAATTTTGTTAATGCTTTAACCTCCACAGGATCAGATATGGAATTGTGGCGTCATAAGCTTGGGCTCATGAATGATAAGGGGATGAAGAATCTTCACTCAAGAAATTTGTTGCTAGGTTTGAAGAATGTTGATTTGAATTTCTGTGAAAATTGTGTTTATGGAAAAAAAAAGATAGTCAAATTTCTTAGAGTTTGGAAGGAAAAGAAGAGCAAATAATGATACCGTATGAATACAGATGTATGGGGACTTTTTTAGGTATCATCTATTAGTGGCTCTCGCTATTATGTTACATTATAATTTGATGATGCAACTAGAAGAACCTAGATTTATTGTATTCAAAATAAATCTTATGTATTTGATACTTCCAAGAAATGGAAAGCTTTGGTTGAGAATGAGACAAGAAAGAAGTTGAAGTGTATCAGATCAGAAAAACGAGGTAAATATTGTAGAAAAGAGTTTGATAACTACTTTTCAAAGTATAGAAGTCACAAAGAGAAGACAGTTACAGGAACACCATAGGAAAATTGTGTGACAGAAAGCATGACAAGACAATCATGGAGCATGCAAGATGCATGAGATTTCATGTAGGATTTACCTTACAATTTTGGGCAGATGTCGTGGATACTATTATTTATCTAATAAACAAAGTACCTTCAATTTCCTTGGATGGTTGTATCCCAGAGGAGGCATGGATAGGTAAAAAGGTAATATACCCATTTTTAAAGACTTTTGGTTGTGAAAATAGAACAAAGCTTGAGGAAAAATCAAAGAAATGTATATTTATTAGATATGGTGTAAATGATTTTGGTTATCGCTTATATGATTATGAAAATCATAAAATCATTAGGAGTAGGGATGTCATATTCAATAAAAAGGTCTTTTATAAGGATTATATGTAGGGAAAGGAACGTGAAAAGGAAAAAAAAGAATATAGAGTGCTTGATGAGATCATAGAAAAAAGTAAAGGTGCCTAAAAATTAGAATGATCAGTAGCCACAATAACCACAATAGCAACAGACGCCTCAAACACCTAAAACTGGATAAGTAGATCCCTTGAATGATACTCTCCTTCATTATATTATGTATTTTTGACTGATTTTGGTGAACCAAAAAGATATGAAGAAGAAATGCAGGTAGAAACCAAGAAGTGGGAGCAAGCCATGGAAGAAGAGATGGACTCCTTGATGTAGAACCAGACTTGGGACTTAGTTAAATTGTCTGCACGTAAAACAACATTTCAGAATAAATGGGTTTACATGTTGAAGGAAGAATTTAGAAGTAAACAGAGGTATAAGGCTAGACTTTTGGTGAAGGGATTTGCATAAAATAAAGGTATAGACTTTGATGAAATTTTTTCTCCTGTTGTTAAAATGAATTAAATCATAACTATTTTAAGTCTATTGGTAGCAGAATATTTGCATCTTGAGCAGCTAGATGTAAAGACAACCTTTATCCATGGTATTTGGAGGAAGAAATATATATGCAGTAGCCACAACGGTATGAGTTCAAAGGGAAGGAGAAATTTGTGTGAAAATTGTAGAAGAGCGCATATGGCTTAAAACAGGTTCCAAGGCAGTGGTATCTAAAATTTGACAGGTTTATTTTTGAACAAGGTTATACTAGATCTCACTTTGACTATTATGTTTATTTTAAGAGGAAAAATGATGGAAATTATATTATATTGCTATTGTATGTAGATGAAAAGCTTTTTGCAGGGTTTAACATGCAGGAAATAAATGTTCTCGAATGAAAATTGGTGAATTCATTTGCAATGAAGGATTTGGGTGCTACAAAACAAATCCTTGGTATAAGAATAACTAGAGACAGGAAAAATCACAAATTAACATTGGTTAAGAATGAGTACATAGAAAAGGTGTTGGAAATATTTAATATGCAGAATGCAAAACCAGACAGTACACCTTTGGCTAGCCATTTAAAACTAAGGGGATGTGTCCCAAGACCTAGGAAGATATGGATTATATGTGTAAAGTTACATATGCATTAGTTGTTGGAAGCTTAATGTATGAAATTGTATGCACAATACCTTATATTGCAAATGCAGTGGGAGTTGTAAGTAGGTATATGCACAATCTAGGAAAAGAGCATTGGATGGCAGTGAAGTGGATTCTCACATATTTGAGAGGTACAAAAAATCAAGCATTATGTTTTTGAGGTTAAAACATTTCTCTACAGGGATATGTTGATGCAGATATGGTAGGTGGCAAAGATAACAGGAGGAGTACCATAGGGTACATGTTTATTATAGGTGGGATAGATATTAGTTAGATTTCAAAATTTCAAAAAATTATTGCACTTTCAACAATGGAAGAAGAGTATGTTCTTGCTACAAAGGCTATTAAAGAAATGATTTGATTACAAAGGTTTATGGATGAATTAGGCAAGAAGAAGGAGATGGGAAGGTTATATAGTGACAGCCAAAATGTCATTTATCTTGTCAAGAACTCATCATTTAATTCCAAGGCTAAACATATACAACTCAAGTACCAATTCATACGGTCAGTGTTGGAAGACGGAGAATTGAAGCTGGAAAAGATACACACTAGCTAGAATCCTACAGATTTGTTAACAAAATTTGTACCTAGGGAGAAATTGAGATTCTTCTTAGTTTCAATTGGTCTTCAAGTATGATGGTGAAGATGAGAACATCCAGGTCCAAACTTGAAGCATTTTCTAGCAAGTGAAGCAGTGACGGGGTTGATATAATCAGTCTCAAAGTGGGTGATTGTTGGATGTGGAGCTTGATTATCTTCCTGATTCAGAGGTCTTGTTTCAAGTGTGTTTGGATACTAATCCCCAATAGGGGGGTGTGGGGGGGTTCCCCCCCCGCCCCCACTATTGTTTCCTAGGGGGTCCAAGGGGGGGAAGCTACATGTTTGGAACCCCGCCACTAGTGAGGTTTCAGGGGCCGCACCCTTGAAGCTAAAAATAGATGAAAATTTGCCTCGTAAAATATTGTAATTTCGTATTCAATCTAGGTCATTCATTAGGCGGATGATCTGGCGGTATAAGTTATGTGTAACAACCCTGGTGAAAATTCCATGTAATAAAAGTAAAAAACAATAACCACAGATGATCGGACACTTATTCCAAGTTGAATTTTGGGCAAGACATCCTAGGTGGTGTTCATTTGGTTTTTTATGGATAAGGAAATTGGCAAAGGCAATGGCTAAGCAATTAAAAAGGAAAAAAGGCATTTTTGGCACATTTATTTATGAAAATAATAGAAATTAGGAGAAAAGGGAGGTGAAATGTCACAAGTTTCATGTGAGGAGGAAAATGAAGGAAAATAATGGAAAATGAAGAAAAATAGAGGCCTCATTCATAAAACGGATTATGAGAATCAATTGGTATCTTTTTGTCAGATTAGTATTGGAGCTCTCTCTCATTATTCTCTCTCTCTCTCATACTCTTGGATACTTAGATTTTTCTTGGAGCACTCTTGGATGGTGTAGCATACTTGGATTCTTGGAGAAAGAAGGAAAAGGAAGAGCAGGAAAGCGCAAGAAGGCATTGGCATCGATAGCTACATTAGATTTGATTGCAGGTACCGAGTTGCATGTATGTTTCCTTCACTAGTTTTGGCATGCATGGCACATGCATGTAGTTTCTTGGTTGTGATATTTCATTAGCATGGAGGATAACCTAGATCGACAGTGGATTGCCTAGCCTTTCCATTTCCTGGATAGCCATGGTGATTGTGGTTTTACTTTCATTTTTTGTTTTTGGTTGGTTCTCATGTTTCCTTAGCTTGGGTTGAGTTATTAGTCCTCAAAACTTTGGTTGGACAAACGCTTTGGAAGCCCTTGGTAGGTTGAGTTACTAGTCCTAGAAGCCTTTGATGGGCTTTGGAAGCCTTGTATAAGTTATGGCTTGAGTTACTAGTTCTATAAGCCTTTGTTGGACAAATGCTCTCGAAGCCTTAGAAGGCTTGGATGGAGACCAATATGAGGATGGTTTTGTGATGTCCAACCATGAGGTGGAATCACTATTTGATGGGTTGAGGTAGATGGCCTTTGGAAGCCCTAGATGAGTTTTGATTGATGTGTTCTATGAGATCCCACATTCATGCTTGGGATATGGCACGAGGGTGGATGACTGGAGAGAGTTTTGGCTCAGCCATTCTATGGTCAGGTGGAACGTGGTAGTCCCATCTCCAGTTGTTTTATTGCAACGTTAATGAGAAATTCATTCCCTTTATTTTCATGTGTAAAGGTATTGATGTATATATGAATTTTGATGGCTAATATGTTTATTGTATTTATGTTCCTACTATGTTGGTTATATGAAAATTTTATGAGAGTAGCTATGTATGGCTCTCAGCCTATTTTTACTTGTATATGAATGGATAATGTGTCTATGGCCTAATAGATGAATATGCAACAAATGCCATGAGGGGACAATGGTTCATAGTGATTCTCATATAAGTATGATATTCCTACACTTAATTTTGCTGTTTACACCTGTAGGTTACATGTCAATGATATGTTTGATGAAATTCTTGTCATGGCTAGTAAGGGTCTAGTTAAGGTACTGATCAACTATTTACTTTTGCATCATTGTTTCCTTGTACTTTACTTGATTCTAAGCTTTCATTCCATTCTGGGAAGTGGCCTGGGCTCTGGGCCTAAAAAAGTGGCTTAATTCTCAGTGTCGCTAGCACAAAACTGGCAAGTTTGGTCCACAATCGCTAGCAAGTAGGCCTATGAGAGTGACTTTGGGTTTCTGGTCACTCCCTTTCCCATAGAATGAGAGTGAATATGGACTAAGAGACCTAAAATAGAAGTGGTACCTAGGAACAGGCTGTTTGAGTGGTTGACTTTTCTCCTAAGAGTTATGTTGATGATGTTGCATGAATGTATGTGATGTTCCATCAATTACACTTCCTTGAGGTCACATAGGAGGTCGAATATGATCATAGTAGCCTCTTGTCTCATGTTTACCCAGTTGGCATGGTTACTTTGGGTAGGCCTAAGAGGAGGGTGTTACAGAGTGGTATCAGAGCATGGTTCAACTCTCAGACTAGATGGGGTGAATGTGTTAGGCATGCATGCATGTTAGTTGCATGTGTGTCTCTTACACTTATATATTTGTTAAATTTTCTTGATGATTGATTAGGGTTGTAGTATGGTTATCATGGATAATTTGATATCGATTTCATGAAACATATTTGTCATGAGCATGTGACTAGTTGCATATGGTTATATGTCACTTATATGTTGATTTTTTGTCGCCTACTTACATCTTTGTATGTTAGGTTACATTCTTGAATATTTAGATTGCATGTATCAGTCTTGTAGGTTGATTTCAAGAACTGATCAATCATGTTCTAATACATGTGCTTATGCGTATTTGTAGTTGGTTAGGCATTTCTTATGAATATTGTCGATTTCATGTAGCAATGTGTATTATGGAATAATGGTTGTTTTCATGCATGAGGTCATAGCATGTTGATATGGCCTTGCATTGATGACTAGTCCCTGGCTAGAATGTTGTTTATGAGTTGATATATTTACTTGCGTATGTCAATATGCTATTATGATTATGTTATACATGCATCACGCTGATTTGGTGATCTTGCAAACAAGGTATCCTCCCCGAGCTAAAGTGGGTACACTGGTTTATTGTGATTTGGTTTATCTAACATATTATTCCTTGTAGGAATAAATATCAAATGGCTCGCAAGATGGTTGAATACAAAGACTCTCCCTACGAATATGAAGAGAAACATGGTTTTTGGAACTCTTCTGATTTGGCAGTGACACTGAGAAGCTTAAAGGAAGAGACAATGATTTGTAAGGTAGATAATTACAGAATCCTTCAGACACAGTAAAAGTTAGCAAAAGTAAATGTAGTGATACTCGAGAGCTTGTAAGCTTTGAAGTGGTAAGGACCACTTCGGATCAGTCGTGAGCAGGAGGATAAAAGTAATGGGGCATACGATAATAGATCACATGGCAGTCACCGATCAGATAAAGAGGACACAATCCAAGATGGAATGTTGTTGGGCACTCCAGAGAGGAGAAGGGATAGACACATGAATGACTCTAGTTCTGATTCAGATAGGCACTATGATCATCATCGGTATCATCCTTATAGGAGGAGTGATAGGGGATACTTGCCATATGAATTTAAGAAAGAAAATCCACCTACTTTTGATGGAGAGGTAAAGAGATCATAGGATGTAGAGGCTTGATTACTTGGTATGAAGAAGTTCTTCAGGTTGCATGACTACTCAAAGAACATGAAAGCTAGAGTGGCTACTTTCAGTATTAAAGGTAAAGCAAACATCTGGTAGGAAGATGTGAAGAATGTAAAGGACATAAATAAAGAAGATTTTTCTTGGAGTGAGTTTGATTAGCTATTTAAGAAGAAATACTTGTCAGAAAGGTACTTTGATGACAGGGCAAAAGAATTCTATGAACTAAAGATGGGATCCATGACAGATGATGACTACACTAATCATTTCTTGGAATTGTTGAGGTATGTACCTTACCTCAAGGAGGAGAAGGCTAAGATTCAGAGATTCATTAGTGGACTACCTGTTGCATCCAAATATAGGATTGAATTTGATGAGCCTAGATCATTGGAGGAGGCCATTCAAAGGCTAAAGCATTGTTATGAACAATCGAGGCGCAGCACTAAGACTAAGCCAAGCTGGAGAGGTAATGTAAATATCAAATGAAAATGGGATAAAAAGCAAGCAAGGACATAGGGTGCAGATAACAAGGAGAATTTGTAAGCACCTAAGAGGTTCAATGCATTAGATAGAGGACAGGGACATTGATCTAAATAAAAGAATAAGGACAGAGGTTGGAAACCTATAGAATGTTGGACTTGTGGAAAAGATCATCACATGAGAGTCCACAGAATCAGGGTGGTAGACCTTAGATATATAGTGCACAGGAGGCATGGACTGTTGGAGATGTTGGTCAAAGTATTCCATGTATCTATGAAACATTGGATAGCAAACAAGTAGAGCATGAGGCCTTTATCATCGAGATGGACAATAAGCTTTGTGATAAAGTTATTTCTATTTTTATTGACCCTAGATCTAATTATAGCTATGTTAGTTCTGACTTAGTGGATAAGTGTGGTTTGAAATAAGGAGTTGCATCCAGATTCTTGGTTAGTGCAGTTGGCTATAGGTACAAAGAAGCAAGTGCATCATTGGGTAAGATCTTGCACATTTGATTTGAATGGTATGCTTACTGCGGAACATTTGAATGTTTTATTGTTGGGTTCATACAATATGTTATTTGGCATGGATTGGTTGTATCTACATAGAATGAAGGTTTACTTCTATGATAAAGTTATTGAGTGTGTTGATGGAAATGGAGAACCAAGAGTCTTGCAAGGTAAGAAGAAAGCCACATCAGTTAGGATGGTGATAGCTATGTAAGAAAAGTGTAGTTGCAAGAAAAGTTGCAAGCTATTCACAATACACATTTCTAGTGATAAGGGTAAGGAGGTTGAGGATGTGTTAAGTAAATACCCAGTGTTGCAACAATTTTAGGATGTATTTCCTGAGGACATTACAGAGTTTCCACCTCATATGGAGGTAGACTTTTCTATTGAGTTAGTGTTAGGGGTAGCTCCAACATCAAAAGCACCTTACAGGATGAGCACACCTGAGTTAGTAGAACTGAAGCTACAAATGAAGGAAATGTTGGATAAAGGATACATTAGTGATCCAGGTGGCTCCAGAAAGAGACATAGGACAAAGGGTTTATGAACTCTTGAAAATGAAAGTGTTTAGAAAGATGTCGACCTAGGACCAGAGTGTAGATCTTATCGTCCTAATCATGGAGGTGCGAATGGCACTTCAATCCGATTCTGGATGATGAAGTTATTGCAAAAAGTGTTTGCCTTAGTGTTGTGGGGAAAAGTATCCGACTCGGATGACCCTATCCCTACTCTAAAGGTGACAGTCTTTAGCAACAACTGAAAGTAAAGCTTTGATATTTTCCTTTATGAAAGTACAGAGAGAAGGAAGAAAAGATTAACCAACCTGGTGTCTTTCGTTTAGTCGATCCTTATCCTCTCTCTTTGTCTCTTGTTCCCAGCTCCTTGCTCTCTTTGCCGGTCCAGCTACACACAGATCCTGCACAGAACAAGAGAGGAAACTACAAGATACATGTACTCATAACTGATGCATGGATTAGAGTGAATCAAATATACAAGTAAATACAATACATCAATGCAATACAAGTATATAGGAGAACATGCAAAACTTTATTGATAGAAGTAACAGGGTTCTGAGAAGGTTACAACCATTGATGGCTCCAATCCAGCAGCACCTCCCCAGCAGCAAGAACTCTCCTCTTCACCTCTAGTAAAACAATCACCCAATAGCTCTAACTGTAAACCAACAGCACCTCCTTGCTTTACACAAAATTCCAGCCTCCTTAGACCTCATAGAAGAGCTCTATATATAGGAGAGAAGAAGAGAGGATGAGTCAGCTTGAGGCTGGCATAGAGCTGACTAGTGTCCTCTCCCTCTTCAGTTAATCTTCAGTTCTTGAGTCCACTTGGAGATCCTTGCTTACACATGGTGATCAAGTACCTCTTACTCATCACAGGGCGAATCTCATGAACCAAGTGTCAGTTTGGAAGCTTCCTGGGCAGTTGACACCTTGCAGAATGACTGTGCCACTTGGCCAATCTCGCCCAGCGCAGGTAGCCTTCATTAGATTTGACTTCCAGCGCAGGTACAAGGAGGAGCAGTTGCATTCCAGCGCAGATGCTCAGTGGAGCAGCTGACATGATCCACAATTAGCCTGTTTTGAAGTGTTTTCAGGTGGAGAACTGATTGGAAGTGCTGTTGTTTGATGACCTTGTTCTTTTAGGGGTAAGAACAACATGTTTAGGGACTGAGGATCCCTGTAATTATTGACATTTCATGCTCCATGTAGCGAGGCACAAAAATGTCTATAACACTTAGTTCCTTTGAAAAAGGAGGCTTTTTTCTCATAAAAATGGGTTTTTAGCCTTTAAAAGGAAAATCGCATTGGAAGGAGTCCAAAGGGTGGACTTAAGGCCAGGCCTTTAGAACCCCCAATCGGTGATCTCCGATATATCGGATCGGAGGAAGACAAGGATGCGGATTGGGACTTTAGAACTAGCGATTTGCAATTTGTGATTGCTGATATTGACAATCGGAACGATCGGTCGATCGGTGATCAGCGTCGGCAGATGCCAAAGAAAGAACCTCGGGCTATAGCAATAGAAATATGTAATGTGATCTCAGCCGTCGGATTGGAAACCGATCAACGACCACAATTAAATCGACGATCGAGAGATCGACAATCCTGATACCAAGCGACGCAATCTAGACCGTTCAATCGGAATAGATCAACGGTCTAGAACTAATCATCTTATCGACAATCGACGGATCGTCAGATCGATGATCAATGATTGGAGATCCCCCAATATACAGGGCCAATTACCTCAGCGATATATGATTGTGATATAGCGTGGACCCGATGGATTTATAAGCTTGATTTGATGAAATTTGAAATCCAATTTATCGAATTTTTCAATATTTTTTGTGATTTGTCCGTTTTAACAAAAAAAAGATATTTCTGTAGTTTTTTTACACCCGCCAATCCTTCTATGGAAACGACTTCTATTCTCAACAAAACCGACCTCGATTTTTATGCGGCCTTATCCCAAAATGTGTCATAAGAAACAATGGATGCAGAGAGCTGAGGGGAAGTGGGGGGCCTATGCCAGAGAGCCTAAGTGCTAGAGACCTCAATGAGGAGGTTGCGCTCGAGGGAGAGCCACAACACAAGAGGGCTAGATAGCTAGAGATAGCTGGACAGTGCCACAAGTTTACTTAGAGAAGCTTGAATGCCAAAGAGCTGTAAAGCGAGAGCACCAAGAACAGTAGAGCCATAGAGCGTGATCAAGGCAGCATAAGAAGGTAGCCAAAGAACCTAAAGTTCAGGCAGAACTGCAGAGCTACAATAATGTAGCTAGAGCACTGCAAACACCAGATTGCCAAAGAGATACATTGCAGATAGCCAGAGCAGTCTTCTTCAAATCGATGCTATGAGATCAATTTTTCAACAAGCTTTAGCTAATTGACAGTTGTTTCAGATGCCCCGCTTCTCCATATGGCCATTCATAGTGAGGTTGAAGTCCAGATTGGTAGCGGATTGTGCATGCGCATCAATAATGTGAACAGCGTATTCACGGTGGATTGTTTTATGAACATCCACTTCTTCAGATGGCCCATGGTGTGAGGTATATGATTATTGTTTATGTGTTTCTTCTTATTACATTATGCTACACGTATCCTTGATCGATACTGAGGCATGATCTTATTTATTTCATGTTGTCATGATTCCTTGTTGATTTGATGCGAAATCTTCTATATGATGTACTTGCTATCATAACTCATCATGTTATGTTTTGAGATCCCTTATTGTATGTTGCTAGGATACTCTTGTTTTTTACATGTCGTCATACATGTGTTTTTTTTTTACATCCCTTTTGTGTCACGTTGGCAAGATGCTCACCATGCATGTTTTTGTGTCATACTGATAGGAGTCTTTGATTGAGAATTCCAATAGTGGAAAATCTCTTAGAGCCACTCTTGCGTGAGGGCATTTTTCCTTGTATGATCATGACATCATCTCTTGTGTACATCTTCTTTATTGGCAGAACTTAATGCAACGGCCTACACCATCTTAACACCTGGGCCTGGAGATGTAGTCCCTCTTGGATGAACTCTGTTATCAACGCTTATGTTTTCATGTGTTGATGATTGTTATATTACTCTTTTTTTCCTCATGCAGATGTATTCAGTAATGTTCTTTTAAAATGCAATTTAACACATTACGAAAGTAAAAGGTCTTGGAAGGGTCCTTCTTCACACCTGAACCTGGATCAAGTGGTATCAGAGTAGCCTTTGCGTTGATGTGAATTGTAGTGTGAACAATGACAAAGGATGAAAGAGCGATGTACGAGACCATGCTTAGCATTTCCAAGAAAGTGGAAATTATGTATGAAACTGTACATAAAAAAATAGAGGAAAAGGAGTGATTACAGCTTTAGTTGCAAGCCAGAGAAGAGGCCATGGAAGAACTGAAGAAAAACAAACATAATCTTCAAACAGAGATGATGAATTGAAGTTGTGCCTACATGAACAAAAAGAGGAGAAACAAAGTTTTATATGATAGTTACAAGGAAAGGAAAAGGTCTTGGAAAAGCTGCAGCGAGACCCATGTGAGGTAAAAAGTATTTCTCCGTCTTCATGTATGTTTCCTGATGATGATTTCACTATGTTTGAAAATCACACCATGGGAATTGGCTCCAAATTGTTGAAGAGAATGGGGTATGAAGGAAAAGGCTTGTGCATTAATGGCCAAGGCATTGTAACCCCATCAAAGTAGAGGAATTACCCTGTCAGGTAGGACTTGGGTATGTTAGGAAAGAAGTTGGGGAATGCGCCACGATAGTTAGCGAACCACCAACAATGGATGATGAGCATCCCTAATCAGTTTTTTCCAAATCAAAAGAGAAAGTAAAAGATGTTGATTTCCTTTTGATTTCATCTTCTCATAATATGATGTCTGTTGGAGATTTGGAGATCCTAATTACGGGGCCAAACATGAGGCTCCTTACAAGGATGAGGCACGAGGAGAAAGAAGAAATTGGTGTTAATAACCAAGGCATAACTCCACCTTTGGGGGTTGTGCATGAACATCCATTTGCAAGCTCGAGGTACACTAAAGGAGAGTGTTCAAAGGTGTCAGAATCGTCTGAGACATCGTCGAGGAAAGAGAATGATGGGAAAACATCCCCATCATCCCATGGCAGTGCCCATTGCAGGAAGAGAGTTGAGGCAAGCTCTCATCGCCATACTAACATTAGAGATAGAAAGGGAAGGTATAATCACATTCGATCTTCGAATGTTCATTTTGATTATAATCATGTTGTTAATAATGAAAGAAGATCAAAGCATTGAAAAACATGTACCTTTTGTGGTTTTCCTAACCATACCTTTTTTAAGTGTTAGAAAAGAATGGCAACACTCATGAGGCGTGAAAGACCCTCTCAACAGCTTGAAAAGAAACAGGTTAAGCAGATATGGTGGAAGAAAGCCTACTGCAGCCATTGCAACAAAAATGGCCATCAAAGAGCCACTTGTTGGAGGCTCCATCCAGAGCAATGCCTTAAAGACAAAGTGATGGTGCGTGAACTAGGAAGAGCAGTTGTTCGACAAGAAAAACCACCTCAAGGAGGTGATCCCTTCACCATGATAAGTGAAAAATGGTTTCTAGACATGTTGTCGTTTCATGGTCATTCTTTTGTAAATCATTTGTTGCATTTTAAAGTGTAAAAGTGATAATGTGTCTTCCATCACTTATTCAACAACAATGACTTCTGGTCATGTTTTGAGTCGTATTTTACACTCTGAAAGTGATGTTATGTTTCCATCACTTTTCAAGTTCACAATAGTGTTTGGCCTTATGTATGGAAGTCATGTGTTGCAATGATGATGTGTTTTACATCACGTTTTGAAGAAACCATGATAGGTTGGCCTTGTTTTCATAACTAGGGTATTACTTTCATCTTGTTGTAAACTTGACCACCAAGTATGTGTTATAAACTCATGGAAAGTGTGGGACATTTGGGTCTTTAGTTGGTCATGTCATTAAAAGCCTATAATTTGTAAAACAATGTACTACATGTTGCAGAGGTAGCAGGTGTCAGCTCATCGCTTAAGGCACCAAAGAAAAAAGGTGAAGGAGATGGAAGCGAGACCTTTTCAGGATGCTTGTGATGCAAACAGGGTACAAAGAGAGTTGTAGATTATTTTTCATGCTTTTGGAGGACCAAAAGCTCCTTAGTGGGGAGGATTGATCCAGGTGGCTCCATAAAGACACACAGGACAAAGGGTTTATGAATGCTCAAAAATCAAAGTGTTTAGAATGATGTCAACCTAGGACCAGAGCGTAGATCTTGTTGTCCTGATCATGGAGGTGTGAATGAGACTTCAATCTGAGTCCGGATGATGAAGTTATCGCGAAAAGTGTTTGTATTAGTTCCTTTGAAAAAGGAGGCTTTTTCTCATAAAAATGGGTTTTTAGCCTTTGAAAGGAAAATCACATCGGAAGGAGTCCAAAGGGTAGACTTAAGGTTGGGCCTTTAGAAACCCCCAGTCGGCGATCTCTGATATATCGGGTCGGAGCAAGACAAGCATGCAGATTAGGACTTTAGAACCAGCAATTTGCAATTTGCGATTGTCGATATCAGCGATCAGAATGATCAGCCAATCAATGATCAGTGTCAGCTATCTGCGTCGGTGGATGCCAAAGGAAGAACCCCGGGCCATAGCGATAGTGATATGTGATGCGATCTCAGCCGTTGGATTGGAAACCGATCAACGACCACGATTAAATCAACAATCAGGAGATCGGCGATCTTGATACCAAGCGACAATGCAATAGCGATAGCGATGCAATTTGGACCATCCAATCAGAAAAGATCAACGGTCTAAATCTAATCAGCTTATCGGTGATCGGAAGATTGGTGGATCGGTGATCGGCGATCAGCGATCCCCCGATATACAAGGCCAATGACCTCAGCGATATGCGATTGCGATATAGTGTGGACTCGATGGATTTATAAGGTCAATTTGATGAAATTTGAAATCCAGTTGATCGGATTTTTCAATGTTTTCTATGATTTGTCCAATAGAAAGAAGTTATTTCTATAGTTTTGTTGCGCCCGCCGATCCTTCTATGGAAACGACTTCTATTCTCAACAAAATCGACCCCGAATTTTATGCGGCCTTGTCCCAAAACGTGTTATAAGACACAATGGATGCAAAGATCTGAGGGGAAGAGGGGCCTATGCCACAGAGCCGAGAGGCAGTGCTAGAGAGGCTAAGTGCCAGAGACATCAATGAGGAGGCTGTGCCCGATGTAGAGACGCAGCACGAGAGGGCCAAATAGTGCCGCAAGTTTACTTAGAGAAGCCTGAATTCTAGATAGCTATAAAGCGAGAGCGCCAAGAGCAATAGAGCTGTAGAGCGTGATCGAGGTAGTGCAAGAAGGTAGCCAAAGAACCCAAAGGTTAGGAAGAACCGCAAAGCTACAGTAATGTAGCCAGAGCGCTGCAAACACCAGATTGCCAGAGAGCTACATTGCAAATAGCCAAAGTAGTCTTCTTCTTCTTCAAATCAATGTTGTGAGATCAATGTTTCAGCAAGCTTCAGCTGATTGATAGCTGTTTCAGATGCCCTACTTCTTCATATGGCCATTCATAGTGAGGTCGGAGTCCAGATTGGTAGCGGGTTGTGCCTGTGCATCGATAATGTGAACAACGTATTCACCGTGGATTGTTTTATGAACATCCACTTCTTCAGATGGCCCGTGGTGTGAGGTATATGATTATTGTTTATGTATTTCTTTTTATTACATTATGCTACATGGATCCTTGATTGATATTGAGGCAGGATCTTATTTATTTCATGTTGTCATGATTCCTTGTTGATTTGATGCAGAATCTTCTATATGATGTACTCGTTGTCATAACTCATCATGTTATGTTTTGAGATCCCTTGTTGTATGTTGCTGGGATATTCTTGTTTATTACATGTCATCATGCATGTGTTTTTCTTTGACATCCCTTTTGTGCCGCGTTAGCGGGATGCTCACCATGCATGTTTTTTTGTCATATTGATAGGAGTCTTTGATTGAGAATTTCAATAGTGGAAAATCTCTTAGAGCCACTCTTGCGTGAGGGCATTTTTCCTTGTATGATCGCGACATCATCTCTTGTGTACATCATCTTTATTGACAACACTTAATGCAACGGCCTACACCATCTTGACACTGGGGCCCAGAGGCGTATTCCCTCTTGGACGAACTCTGTTATCAACGCTTATGTTTTCATGTGTTGATGATTGTTATATTCCTCTTATTTTCCGCATGCAGATGTATTCAGTAATGTTCTTTTAAAATGAAACTTAACACATCACGAAAGTAAAAGGTCTTGGAAGGGTCCTTCTTCACACCTGGACCTAGATAAATTAGGCCAAGTGTATCACCATGGGGTGCACTGGTCTTGTTTGTGAGGAATAAATATGGTACTCTTAGATTATGCATTGATTACAGGCAGTTGAACAAAGTGACTATCAAAAACAGGTACCCTTATCAAGGATTGATGACTTGTTCAATCAAATGAAGGGGGAAGCAGTGTTCTCGAAGATTGAATGGAGATTCGAATATCATCAAGTATGCATCAAAGAGGAGGACATTTACAAGATTGTGTTTAGGACCAGGTATGGGCATCACAAGTTTGTTGTTGTTCCATTTGGCTCAACTAATGCTCCAACTACATTCAAGTGCTTGATGAATAATGTATTGCGCCCATATTTGGATAAGTTTGTTATTTTGTTCATTGATGATATAATGGTATATTCTAAAAATGAGGAAGAGCATATTGAGAATTTAGTAGCAATGTTGAGGTTGTTGGCAGAGCATCAATTGTATGCTAAGCTCAGCAAGTGCAGTTTATTTTAGACTAAGGTACTCTAATTGGGGCATGTGGTCTCCAACGAGGGAATTGTAGTAAATCCAAAGAAGATAAGGGCCATCATGGAGTGGGTAGCTCCTAAGAATGTGGATGAGGTGATATCTTTCATGGGTCTAGCAGGATATTATAGGAGTTTCATCCAGAAATTCTCACAGATTGCTTATCCCATTACATCCCTGTAGATGAAAGGTAAGAAGTATGAATTGACTGATGAGTGTGAGGCTAACTTTGAGAACCTTAAGCAGTCGTTAGCACATGTGCCAGTACTATAGTTCCAAATCTGGACAAAGAGTTTGTGGTATGCACAAATACTTGCAAGAGACAGCTTGATGGAGTCTTTATGCAGGATAGACAGGTGGTATGTTATGAGTCCTGGAAACTAAACGAGCACGAGAAAAAATACCCGACACATGATATTGAGTTAGCAGTGATTAACATGCACTAAATATGTGGAGGAATTATCTTCTTGGTAGGCGATTTGTGCTTATGAGTGATCACATTGGGTTGAGGTATTTGTTTGACCAACCAAATCTAAATGCTAGGCAGGCTAGATGGTTGGCCACAATCAGCGAATTTAATTTCGAGATCAGGTACATCAAGGGTAAAGAGAAAAGGGTGGAAGATGCTCTCAATAGATAGATACATGTGAATCACTTAGCAGCTATGATCTCATATGGCATAGATTTACAGGACATGATCTTGCGAGAAGGACATCAGGATGTCAGATATATGGATATTGTGCATAGGTTGCAGCAAGGTGGTAGTATAGGTATAGGTACAAGTCATGGTACAAGTACAGGTGTAGGTATAGATACATGCAGTGGTATAGGTATAGGTGGAAGTACAGGTTTAGGTACATATATAGGTGCAGGTGCAGGTGCACAGGGCATGGACTATCATCTTAGAATAGATGGATTAGTCAAGTTCTGAGATAGGATATATGTGTTGGATGACATCAATTTGAAGAAGGTGATCTTGAGAGTGTTTCATACGAAACTTTATTTAGGTCACGTAGGTTACCAAAAGACATTAACGACGGTGAAGAGGTATTACTATTGGCTGAATTTGAAGAGGGATGTAGCAGATTTTTTGGCTATATGTTTTTGATTGTCAGCAAGTGAAATCATAGTGTAAACATCCAGATGGACTGCTACACCCGTTTGCGATTCTAGAATGGAAATGGGAGGTCATTTCCATGGACTTCATCAAATGGTTGTTGAAGAAAGTTAAGAGCATGATTCCATCACGGTCATTGTGGATAGGTTAACAAAGGTTGCACACTTCATTCCAGTGAAATCTATGTTCTCAGCTCGTGATGTAGCCCAAGTATTCATCAAAGATCTGGTTAGACTACACAGTGTTCCAAGGAATATTGTGTCAGATATGGATGTGAAGTTCACTTCGAAGTTTTGAAAGGATTTATTTGCAAGTTTGGGCACAGAGTTGAACTTCAGCACAACTTATCATCTACGAACAGATGGACATACAAAGAGGGTCAACAGGATATTAGAGGACATGTTGAGGATGCGTGTGACGTGTCAGCAAAGGAAGTGGGAAGAGTATCCCCCTTTGATATATTTTGCATACAACAATGGTTACTAGGAGTCGTTGAGGAAGATTCCTTTTGAGGCATCGTATGGACAGAGTTGTAACACTCTTATCAGTTGGAGTGATCCAATTAGTAGGGTATTGATTGGACCATATATGTTGGAAGACATGGAACAGGAGATGCAGGTGATCAAGAAGAATCTCAAGGCAACACAGCATAGGTAGAAGAGTTATGTAGATAGGAACATGTTTTTCAAGGAGTTCAAGGTTGGGGAACAAGTGTACTTGTGCATCAAACTGAAGAAGAGCTCCCTATTGCTTGGATCATGTGCCAAGCTATCACCACGGTTTTGTGGACCCTTCAACATTATTGAGAGGATTGGGTCAGTAGCTTATCGACTTTCACTTCCCCCGAAAATGAAATTCCATGATGTTTTCCATGTCTTATTGCTTAATAAGTATGTTAAATATGTTGATCATGTAATTGATTGGTCTGTATTTCAGGTGGAACTAGATGGAGAATTCCAATCAGAGCCTCAATGTATATTGCAAAAAAAGGTGATCATGCTCCGGAACTAAGCAATGGAGTAAGTTAAAGTGAAATGGAAGCACTTTGGGCTTGATGACACTACATGAGAGATGGTGGATCATATGCGGGCCGTGTATACTTCCTTGTTTGTCAGTTGAGGCAAAGTAGCTTGATATGGTGGTTTGGTATTTGTTTATGGTGGTTTGGTATTTGTTTATGGTGGTTTGATATTTGCTTTATGGTGGTTTTGTATTTTCTTTATGATGGTTTGGTATTTTCTTTATGGTTGTTGACATATGCTTTATGATGGTTTGATATATGATATATGATGTTTTGATATATTCTTAGACAAGGTGTTTAGTATATGTTTTGATATATGCTTTGGTATATGATTTGGCATATCTTTTGGTATATATGTTTTGATCGTGTTGCTATATGTACACCCGTGTATGGATGTAAATACTGTAACAAACTATGTTATAAAGCTCCACTATGTGGTATGGGTGTCATGTTATTATGTTATCATGTGGTTAAGTTATCATGATGTTATTATGTTATATGAGTTGGCACTCAGAAAAATGATCATTGTAAATACTGTAATGAGTTATGTTATAAAGCTCCATTATGCGATATGTTGCCATGCTGTCATGATGTTTTTTTTTCTCTTGAGAAGATCTTTCATTCTAAATATTGCATTGAGTTGTGTTGTAAAGCTCCATGAGCAGCATGTCTTCTTTCAGTAGGTTGTTGAGGTATATGTGTGATTGAATACCAAGGATGGTGTCCCCCAAGGGGGAGGGTTATGTAATAGCCCTGTTGAAAATTCCATGTAATAAAAGTTAAAAACAATAACCACAGTCGATGGGACACTTATTCTAAGTTTAATGTTGGGAAATACGTCCTAGGGGGTGTTCATTTGGTTGTTTATGGCTAAGGAAGTTGGCAAAGGCAATGGCTTAGGCATTAAAAAGGCAAAAAGGAATTTTTGGCACATTTATTTATGAAAATAATGGAAATTAGGAGAAAAGGGAAGTGAAAGGTCATAACCTGAATGTGAGGAAGAAAATGAAGGAAAATAATGGAAAATGAAGAAAAATAGAGGCCTCATTCATAAAAAGGCTTCTAAGGATCAGTTGGTAACCTTTTGTCAATTCAATGTTGGAGCTCTGTCTCTCTCATACTCTTGGATACCTACAATTTTCTTGGGGCACTCTTGGAGGGTGTACTTGGATTCTTGGAGCAAGAAGGAAAAGAAAGGGTAGGAAATCACAAGAAGGCATCGACATCAACAACTACATCAGATTTGCTTGTAGGTACCAAGTTGCATGTATGTTTCCTTCACTAGTTTTGGAATGCATGGCACATGCATTTGGTTTCTTGGTTGTGATCTGTCATTAGCATGGAGGATCACCTAGATCGATAGTGGATTGCCTAGCCTTGCCATTTCCTAGATATCCATGGTGATTGTGGGTTTACTTTCATTGTTTTTTTTTGGTTGGTTCACATGTTTCCTTATCTTGGGTTGAGTTATTAGTCCTGGAAGCCCTGGTTGAACAAATACTTTGGAAGCCCTATAACAGCTTGGGTTGAGTTTTAGTCCTGGAAGCCTTGGCTGGAAAAACACTTTGGAAGCCCTTGGTGGGTTGAGTTACTAGTCCTAGAAGCCTTGGTTGGACAAATTCTCTAGAAGCCCTGTATAAGTTGTGGATTGAGTTACTAGTTTTGGAAGCCTTGGTTGGAAAAATGCTCTAGAAGACCTGGAAGGCTTGGATGGAGACCAATCTAAGGATGGTTTTTTGATGTCTGATCGTGAGGTGGAATCACTGTTAGATGGTTTGAGGTGGGTGGCCCATGGAAACCTTGGATGAGTTTTGATTGATGTGTTTTATTATATGCCACATCCATGCTTGGAATATGGCATGAGGGTGAATGGCTGAAGAGAGATTTGGTTCAGCCATTCTATGGTCGGATGGAACGTGGCAGTCCTATCTCCGGTTGGTTAATTGCATTCATTAATGAGAAATTCATTCCATTGATTTTTATGTGTAAAGGTACTTATGTATATATGGATTTTTATGGCTGATATTTTTATTTTATTTCTATTCCCACAATGTTGGTTATATGCACATTTTATGATAGCAGCCATATATGGCTCTCAACATTTTTTTACTTGTATATGAATGGATAATGTTTCTATGACCTAATAGATGAATATTTAGAAAATGGAATGAGGGGAAATGGTTCATAGCAATTCTCAGATAAGTATGAGATCCCTACACTTAATTATGTTGTTTACACATGTAGGTTACAAGTCGATGATATGTTTGATGAAATGCATGTCATGGCTAGTAGGGGTCTGGTTAAGGTCTTGATCAACTATTTACTTTTGCATCATTGTTTCCCTATAATTTACTTGATTCTGAGCTTTCATTCCATTCTGGGTAGTGGCCTGGTCTTTGGGCCTGAAAAGTGGCTTAATTCCTAGGGTCGATGGCATAGAACTAGCAAGTTTGGTCCAAAGTCGCTGGTAGGTAGGCCTATGAGAGTGAATTTGGGTTTATGGTTGCTCCCTTGCCCATAAAATGAGATCGACTATGGCCTAAGAGACCTAAAATAACAGTGGGACCTAGGGACAAGTTGTCTAAGTGGCTGACTTGTCTCCTGGGGGTTATGTGGATGATGTTGGATGACTGTATGTGATGTTCTTTCAATTCCACTTCCTTGAGGTCACATAGGAGGTCGAATCTGATCATAGTAGCCTCTCATCTCATGTTTACCCAGTTGGCATTGTTATTTTGGGTAGGCATGAGAGGAGGGTGTTACATTATGTTTAATTTAGGGTTTTTTCCCTAGAAGGAAACCTCTCCTATTATATGAGCGAATTGTGTTGTGAGTGTGTATTATTATTCTGAGTAAGAAAGAGAGAGGAGGCAATGTGAGAGTGAAGAGGATATTACAGTGGATCTATTGTAGGTTGTATCTCTTCATTTTATTGGATAATATAAAAGGAAGGAATGGTTGTTTCTCTGTGGACATAACCCAAATTGGATGAACCACGTATATTTGTGTCTCTCTTGTTTTATGTGTTTTTGTATTTGTGTTTCCACAATATTTTGTGTATTTCATTGCTTTGTAAATTAATTTCTAACAGGGTTGGTATATGATCTTCCATTTGAAAATGGTGAAGAAGGTAACATGCATACCTATATTGGGAAAGATAAATTCCTTCCTTGGTTTGTAATACTTAGAGGCTAAGGAAATAATGCAAATATCCTAAGTTTTTAATTTCAAACTTCTCCTTAAGGCTTTAGTTAACATGGCTGAAAAGTTTAGGGTCACTACCAGTGAATATAAGATCATCAGCATAAAGAAAAATGATTATGAGATGGATTCCTACTTTCTTGGTGTAGACATTTGAGTCAAAATGACATCTAGATATGCCAATGTGAAGACAAAAGCTATCCATTTTTTACATACCAAGCTCAAGGAACTTGTTTAAGACCATAGAGAGAATTCTTAAGGCTATAAATAAGGTAGGAGTCACTCTAAACATAAATAGGTTGTTGTTCCATGTAGATTTATTCTTGCGTATCCCCAAGAACAAAGGTGGATTTAACATCCATCTAATCGACCTCCCATCCATGTGAGGCAGGAAGGGCTAGAATAAGGAGGATGGAATCCATTTTGGCAATAGGGGAAAAGGTTTCATTGTAGTCAATTCCTATAAATTGATAGATTCCTTTAGCAACTAAACATTCCATACGCATTTCAACACTTCCATATAATGCATGCATAATTTTGTATACCCATTTATATATGGAATTTTTTCTTCCTTTTGGAAGAGGTATAATTTCCCAAGTATCTTTCGCCATCAATGAATGATATTTTTCATTCATTGTTATTTTCCAATCCAGATGGCATGAATATTTTGCAAATGTTTCCATATCATGAGTCTCTGTAGCTTGATCCAAACGAGAGGAGACACGCTAAAACTATGAATGAGTATGACGTTGATCTATAAGATCACTGACAAGGTCACTATATTCTTCACATGTTAAATAGATCCATTTGGGAAGCTATGGTGTTGGTGCAAGTTCATGTTAAATGGACTTGTCTAGAGGAATGTGATCAAGTAGAGGTAGATTTCCATCCTTAGTATCATCATTTGAATAAGGAACCAAAGTGGGAAGAGAAGGTGGAACAAATATTGAAGATGGATTGCGGGTTGAAGAGGGTACAACCACCAATTTAAGGTCACAGATCGAGAGATTTTAAATAAATTTAAACATCTCTTCTAATGATTATTTCATTGGAATGAGGTTGAAGAAGTATATAACCTTTTACATCTTTAGAATATACAACAAAAATACACTTCTCTCTTTTAGGTTATAAGGATTTCATTTTTTCATCGGGAGTGTGAGCCCATACTACACTACCAAAGATACATAAGTGGATTACATATGGATTAATGTTATTACATGCTTCTTCTGATTTTATATTTCTTAAAGCCTTTGTGGTATGTGATTTAATATGTAATTTTCACAATTGTTTGCTTCCTCTCAATAATGAAGATTAAATCCTCGTTATATTAAAACAGACAATTAGCCATTTACTTTAATGTACAATTCTTTATTTCAATAACATAATTTTGTTGTGGTGTATATGAAATAGTTTGTTGCATTTGAATTCCCTATGAAGTGTAGTAAGTTGTGAATTTATTGTTGACATATTCACGTCCATTATTTGTTCTTATAATTTGTAGTTGAGGTCGAGATTGCTTTTCTACAAGGGCTTTGTAGGCCAAGAATAAGTCAAAAATTTCACTATTAAATTTTAAGAAATAATACCAAGGGCATACAGAGAATTCATCAATGAAGGTTAATAATTACTTGAACCTAGAGAAATAAGAAGAAGAAAGTGGACCATACAAATCACTATGAACAAGTTGTAAAAGGGCTAAGGTGTGCCATGAGGCACATCTGTCAAAATTGTCTCGATGTTGTTTGCCAAGAACACAACCAACACAAACACCATCTCTTTAAGAAGAAAGAGGAATACCAATCACCACATTTTGATTATATTATTTTTCAGTGACCAGTATTTTAGATGACAAAATTTCCCATGCCAATTTTTTCTCAAGTTATCATAATGAGCAATAAAAATTGAGGGAAAAGGTGATGATCTGAAGTTGTCAAACTTATACAACCATGTAATATCATCAAATACTCAAGTGGAAAAGACATGCTTAGGATTTTTAGATCCTTAATTACAACTTGGTTAGGTGAAAAATATATTGCTTTACCTTCGCCTGAAAAAGAGATCTTAGATACTAATAGAAGGTTGCAAGAAAGACTTGGAACACATAATACATCATTGAAATGACCATTTTTTTTAATTGTTCTAGAACCTACAAAACTAACAGATATATCATTAGCAACAAATATTTGTTTAGTGATACAATCATTAAGAGCACAAAAAATGGATTTATCCTTAGCCATATGATAAGATTCTCTAGAATCAATAAGCGACTCATCAGATGAAGTAGAGGTTGTGTTGAATGAGAAACTAGAAGCAAAAGTGCATGTCCATGAGAAGAAGTGTTAATTGTGCTTCTTAATTTATACTTCCAAGGCCTCCATATTTTTAAAATATTAAGACTACACATGTTCATATTTCCCACAATAATTGCAATGTTTATCAATCTTCTTACTCTTTGATTTTAGTCTTTTGTCAACATTAGAAGTAGAAGTTGGATGAGAGGGTTTGGAGCCCTTATTTTTTTGTTATTATAAGGATATTTATTCTTTGGATTCTTGGATTTTTCTTTTTATTTGGCCACTAGGTGCTTGTTAAATGTACCTATAATGCTAATTGCTCTAATATGCAAGAGTGTGTCATGTTGTCTCATCAGAGAGTCACAAAAATATTAAATCGAAGGTTTTTCGTAGGCATTCCCCAAAGCTTATTTAGTGGCATAAAATGTAGATACCAAAATAGAATATGTAGAACCAAGCTTGGAAAGAACAATATATATGAAACGTTCATCCTTTAGTTCAACTTGACAATCTAGAAGTAAATGTCTAAGTGTTTTGAACTTAGATAAATAATATTCAATGCAATGGAAATCATTAGGACTTAAAGTCATGATATTAATTTCAAGAGATCTAATAATATTAGCCTCACCAAATATATTTTTCAACTTTTACCATACTTTATTTGGATCATCAATCCTTAAATATGAAACTACAAATTATGTTAAATGGAAATTATGCTTAATCCACATGCTTTGTCATTCCTATTATCCCATTTGGCTCTCTTATCGCCATCATTGCAGATAATTACTTGTCCCAATGTAATATGGTACAATCCTTTACTTATTAGTACAACGTCCATGTGGGATTACCATGAGAAGTAATTGGTACTAGTAAGAAAAATTTCACTTGGAGTGGCCATATTAAAATATGAAAACAATATAGTTTCAAAAGATGAAATTGAATGTCTTGATGGAAAGCTCACGAAAAAGTAGGCTGTTAAAAAAAAAGGCAGTGAAAATGGACTTCAGATGTGAAAGTTGATGGGCCTCCCAATTAGGTAAAACATAAGTCCCATCTAACCTTTCCTAGGCACATAAAGGTTGTATCAGACCTTCTCTTTTGCACTTAATAATGTTTTCTTAGTTTAAATAAGTTCTAAGGAAGGCTAAAGAGATTTATCATGATTTATGTGCCTAATGTGATTATGATGCAAGATATTGAAAATATTTCGCACAGATCACGAGGATATCTAGTCAGTGAGATCTATGGGACCTGTCAACTACTACAGGAAGATCAAACTTCTTTGTCTTGGAGCACTAAATACTCCTCGTTGTAGTTGTGAGGCAACTGAGGGAGTATGATATTGTTTTTTAGGAGTTATGGAGGGAAAAGAGTCCTCCTTTCAAGAAGGTTTCCCCTCACTCATATTGTATAAATAGAGGGCTTGAGTAGCCCATTAGGTAGCTAGAAAATAGTCGAATTTAGTGGAAGCATTAGTAGTAGAGAGCTTTAGGAGTTTCAGTTTTGAAAATTTTGATGTACAGGAAATTTTCAAGTTAATTCAAGACAACTTTGGTTCTTAGATTGTTTCTGTTCAAGGATATGAGCTTCCTTAGGTTAGGACCCACCCCTTCTATATTATTTCCCTTTATGCATTCATTCATTTCTGCAAATTTATTTTTGAGTATTGTTTTATGCAGGGTTAATTAGTTTGTTTATGAACAATCTTTTCTCACACAGTAATTTGAGAACTATATGGTAGTTGTAGTAGTGATTATCTCGTTCAATCTATTTCCATTCCTTTGAGTTCAATTTAGTTTCTAATATTTATTTGTTGTTTATCATTGTTTCATGTTGTAACTATATAGTCCCTTGTTTTTGCAGAGCTACAGGAGACTCTACAGCCACCCATTTTCTAAATAAATCCTTCTACCATTGACATGATGACATGGGAATCGGTGCTTTACCATTCGTTAGCCTTCATTAGCCTCATTTTTATTTCAAACTATGGACTTAGCACATTTCACTACTCGTTGGATTGTTTCTTGTAGCAAAACAAAGACTCATGTTGCAGTTTTCATTTTGCTTCTAAAACTCATCCAAACTTGCATCCAACCCATGTTTCACCTTCCTTAATATGTTATAACATCCTTGGAACCCTGAAAATGGAATTTAGAAACAAAGATACCAAGTAGATTACTTGACCTAGTTTGTTGTAGGAATTGACTTTTTTTGTAGAGTTAGGGTTTGTTATTACATGATTTATTTCAATTGTGAGTTTTCTTTCATTACACAATAGAATACAAATTATTTTATTTCATCAAAGTTAAGATGATTTTTCTCCTTTTCTTGCAATTAGCATAGTTTTGTTTATTTCCTTTCATTTCTTGCAATTCTGATTTTTTTCTATATCATAGAACAATTAGAATGGTCTCTAAGTGACTAGATCTCATCTGAGCCAATGTTTCCACCCATATAAAATTCATCAAAGGAAGAACATAAATGCACACTGCACACATAGTAGCAACCCCTCTTAATTTTGTATGAACCCTAAGCTGAAAATTAAAGTTGAGAGCCTTAGGAGTTCCAATATTATTGCTGCAATATTGAGGGCCATCACTTTTTGGCTCCATTGTTAGGGAGGTGTCAAAGTAGGTACTATATTCTTCCCTAGTTGATCTATTTTTTCATTCATTTCACTTTTTGAAAAAATAACAAAATTTGCATTAGGCATTCTTCATTTTCAAAAACATAAAAAAAATGAATTATATTTTCATTCCAAAAAAATTATAAAGACAAAAAAATGTTTTCTTTTATGCCTCGAAGAGTTAGGGATAAATCTGAATTTTTTTTATCAAAAACCCCCACTTCCACAAGAATCCAGCCTCTTTTATCTAACCGCGAGCCACCTACCCTATCCATAGGGAATGTTGAGGCCTTTTTAGGTGAGCAAGTGAGGATCTCTAAGGAGCTTGTAGAATTAGAAAGACCTTCACAACCCACCAATACTGTTATAGACATTTTTGTGCCTTACAACATTGAGCATGAAATGTCCATAATCCAAGGGATCCAAAGTCCCTAAATGAGTTGTTCCTACCCCTAAAGGAACAAGGTCAACCAAAGACAGCTTCTCCCAGAAGTTCTCCACCAAAAACCACTCAGAAACAGTCAATTCAGGATCAATTCAGAGGCTCCACTAGTTGTCTGCGCTGAAATGCAGAGATTACACTGGCTAGGTGCACTGCAACATAGGTAGAAGCACTACCAGGGTGCGCTGAGCGAGAAATGACAAATGGCAAGTTCATTCAACGAGGTGGAAAGACCCTGGAAGCTTCCAGAATCTCCTCCAATGACACTTGCCTCAATGAATTCGACTAGTGATCAGTAAGAGGTTCTCAACCTCCAAGTGGAAGAAAGAACTGACAGAGAGAAGCCACAAGTCAAAACATAAGCTGACTCATCCTCTCTGCTCACATCTATATATGGATCTCTCACCCAGATGTTCAGGAGGCTGGAATTTTGTATTTTGCAGAGAATTGTTGTTGGTTTGAGATTGTTATTAGCACATTGGGTGATTTATGCTTTGTTGGAGGAGAGGAAGGGATTCCCTTGCTGGGAGGTAGATGCTGGATCGGAACTCACTTGGTTGTATCTCCTCTCAGACTTTATTATCTTATCAATAAACTATTTGAGTTTCTACTACATGTTGTATACCAATGATGTTTTGTTATGCTTACATGTTTAGCTTAATCTGATCTTGAGATTTTTATGAATGTATATCTGTATCTTTGTGTAGTTTCTCTCTCTTGTGATCTTGCAGGAATTCGGTGAAGCTGGGCCGGTGAGGGAGCAAGAAGTTGGGAGCTACTGAAGAGAGGAGTGATTTGGATCGACAAACTAGCAGAAGATACAGGTTAGTTAGATCCTTCTTCCTCACTTGCATTTCATAAAGAAGAATACTCGAATAAGTTTACCTGTTTGTTGCTAAGGCACTATCACCTCTTAGAGTGGGATAGGGGCATTCCGAATTGGATACTTTTCCCAACGACAAATTGGCGACTCCACAGGGGAGAGTATCCTGTTAGTTTATTTGTGTTTCTATTGTTGTTCTTCTCATAAACTCAGGAGTGCTGAATCGAAATGCACTTGCCATTTTCAAGTGCAAAGTAGAGATCTGCCACTCTAGTCCAATCACTGGGCCTGTTTTTATGATCTGAACAAACTGATCCACAAGTGCTCTAACAGCCCTTTGTGATAGATCTTAGTCCTCCTATAAATCATCCTCCTAATTGTACCTAATTGATAGCTTTGATTTGGCCAAAAACTGTTGATTTAACTGAAAACCGTAACCCAGAACCCAGAAACAACTCTCGTTTTTGCTTCAGCGCAAACTCTGTGAAGAGGTTCTGCATTTCAATGCAGGTCCCGTGAAGGCTACCTGCGCTGAATGTCAAAACCTCTGTGTTGGGAGTGCGCTGATCAGTCTTTGCCTTGTGCAGCTATGGTTCCCTGCTTCCTTTTGCTCAGTTTTATCTCTGTTTTTTGCAGCCTGTTATCAGTCAGTGTACCTATCTGAAACCCCTTTTCTTTGCCTCAATTCCACCTCAGTTGTATAAAGAAACTGTATTTGTTCTTTGTGTATTTGTTACATCATTTTCAGTTTCCCATTACGAAAGTAAACTAGTCATACTGTCGCCCTTAGATCTAGACCTGTCATAAGTGTCGTTTTGATCTTAGGAGTGAGTTTGTTTGCTGTTCACAGTTGATTGAGCTTTTAATTTTGTCATTTGGTTTGAATTTATGCATTTCTAGTGTCGAAACAAGTAAATCATAAGGTGTCGTAATCGTCTTTTTGATTTTGAAAAAGGAACTTGTTTATATTTTCACTTGAAATCGAATTCAAATTTGTACAAAAGCTTTCTTTTTAGGCATCAATATTAAGAAAGAGAAAACAAATACATGCATTTGTGCATTTTCATTTTGATAGTTTGCATGCTTTGATTTAGGGAAAACTGCATTACAGTGTGCTCTATGCTCTTTGAGAAAAGTTGTATCTTCCTTTTCCCCTTGTAGCTAGGATTTTCATTGTTGAAAAGATATAAAAGCTTGCTTATCATCTTTAGACTGCATTTAGGAATTGTATCATACATCTCGCGGTGATCCAAAAAGGCAAACTTCTAAGAAAGATCAACCTAAAATAAATTGGATGAACTTAACAACGCTTTGTAACTTAACGCACAACATAGAGGTCTAGGCTAGAGACGTGTTCCGGCGTCGTAAAACCTGGTGACTGTCGATCTCGTTGATGGTTGGGTGATTCCTCCTGAGGGACGATAGCGCCAGTACGGATTGTGCTCCCACGTACCGTCGAGTATATATTGGGAGACCCCTATAGGCATAAAACCTTTATCCTTAGGAAGCCGTGTCGGCCACCCTATTGATCGCAATGCACTGAACACAGCATTCAGGAAGATTGACCGCTCGTACCTTAAAAAGTATTTTGCGGTTTTGCGAAAAGTTTGGCACACCCTCTACCTAGAACTCCAGAGCAGTTCCTTTTGGCCTTTTTCAGACTCTATAACAAAAAAAGTCCATCCGAGCATTTGTCACTTCGGGCTCGTTAAAACATCGAAGGAGACTAGAGTCATCTTTAGCTTTTTCTCGACTCTTTAAAATTGAAAAAGCAAGTTGTGTCTAAAGCGTCGTTAAAATTTATTTTAAATGGAACAATCACCCCTTTTTCCTGCGTTGATCTTTAGGTTGAGAAAATGGAGCCCACCAACCAAGGAATTCCCCTTGGTGGAAATCCTAGTCCCTTCTCCTCTTAGGGAGATGTTGGTGCGCCCCATATGGCCACATTGTCGCTTCCAGGACTGACAATTGGCTTGCCGGTCTGGCTCTTCTCAACCAATGTCGTTCAGAACACCACTACTCCTGAACAGTCGAATCAACAGTTAGACCAGTCCAGAGTTGCCCACCAACCTTCTACTTCCTCTAATTCTTCCTCTCCTCCTTCCTCTTCGCTTGGAGGAATTGGTAAAACAAAAAACCAAGTTCCTAAGGAGAAGAAGGAAAAGAAGAAGAAAGAGAAGAAGAAGAAGGAGCCAAAAGCGACTGGGGGCAAACGAGTGTCGTCTGACAAAAATCCACACACAGCACTGACTAGGCCTAAATCGCCATGTGTCATATGCAAGGGAGACCACCTCCACAGAGATTGTCCCTGCATCCCTCAGATACTAAGGGACTGGTCTCCCCGTTTGCACAATCCGGTGGCATGAACCTCTGATAGCCATGTTGAATGCATAAAGTCAACTAGCGAGAGTGAAGTCCTTGGACAAAAATGGAGAGCTAGATCTCCCTGTAGACTGTGCGAAGGCAACCACGCCATCTACCGTTGTCCCTTCTTAGACGAAGCGAAAAGAGTTTTGGATGATCGTCCGGTTTCACCGTTATGACTTCCTCCTGGATATAAAAAACTCTTGCCGAGTCCTTCGTTAGTTTAAAATCCAGCTGGCCCACTCAAGAGGTCAGCTGAAGCGCTGGTCATTGAAGATGAACCAGCTGAATCCATACCTGACGAAAGTCGAAAGGTCGAGGCGGCAGTTGACCCGGTCTTGCCTTCAGAGGATTTATCTTCGAATGATGCAGTCACTGAAGAGAATAAAGATGACACCATCCAAATTCTCTTCATCAACACAGACTCCGACGAGCATGGGGGCACTCCCCCCATTCCTTTATCGCAGGAAGGAAGTTCGTCAGAGCGATACCCGGTCGTTTACTCGGTCCCACCACCAAGCAACCTAGTTGTCTCCTTCGACTGGAACCAACTAGGCAGACCCCGTTTGCCAGCAAGCATACCATTTAGAATTATCGTCCAAATATACAGAATGGTCATGGCTGGCACCATCATTGATGAAGGGGCATCTGTGAGTATCCTTTGCTCCACTGCTTGGAAAGCGCTTGGTTTGCCAGCGCTTTTGCCTGAAATGAGAAATCTGACAGGCTTTGATAAAGGAACCAGTCGACCTTTAGGGATCCTCCCCAATGTGCCTATCACATTGAAAGGGAAGACCGTTCAAATGAACGTGATGGTCGTTCAAGGAACCTTGGATTATAACCTACTCCTTGGACGAGACTATATATATTGCATGGGAGCCATCGTCTCCTCACTCTTTAGAGTAATGTGTTTTCCGCACGAAGGAAGAGTGGTCAAGCTCGTGGACCAACTTTCATTTCCCGGATCACGCATCGCAAATAGTCATATACCATCCCTAAATGGTCTCTTCACGCAAGAAATGTCTCAACCCACGGTCCGTCCTCCCGATGAACGCGAGTAATTCGGAGGGATTTGACTGGAACCCAGGGGGCATGCATCCTGGTCTGCTTCGGCAGGAAAACTTTGGGTATAAGGTAGGTTTCCGCAGGAGAATATGACTAGTCTGTACCCTGCCCATGCTGGAAGAGGGTTATTCTAGAATAAGATTCTTTTGTCAAAGTTATGTGAGTTGACAGACGGAGTCTCTCACCTTTGTCTATTTTGGTAGACATTGCCGAAGAAATGTTTTGTTTGAAAGATTAATAGAACAATCTTTGGATAACCGGAAAGAGGTAGGCCTTTCCTGGTAGAACAAATGTTTTATCTGCAAATTGAGGGGTAACCTTGAAATCATACTTTATGCCTGGGGGCATGCAAACCTTTTTGAGTGCAAGCAAGGGGTGGCTATTTATTTTTTAAATTTTTAGGTCCTCCCTTTAAACCTGTAGGTCTAACCCTTTAAACTCGTAGGATTAGTCATTTCCGAACTTGCATAACGAAAGGATGCGGGGCGTAGCTTTGGTAAGGCGCAAGCTCCATAAAAAATGGCATCTTACATGAGACATTCTTATCATATGACTGGATAATCGAGCAATTTTAGCACATAGTTCATGCTCGTTAAAAAATAAACATAAGATTGAGCAGTTTTAGCACATAGTTCATGCTCGTTAAAAAATAAACATAAGACTGAGCAGTGTTTTTCCGTGTTTAAGCTCGTTAAAAAATGAACTATCTTCCGGTAAATAACCACTGTGAATGTAACATTATCAGCCATTAAAGCCTTGGTCGTGTTTGCACTGTCACCTCCACTTTTCCATTGGCCGATCGTTCACCTCCATATGATTGTTTACCCATTTTAAGGAACAGCTGCGAAGAGTGATTTCACTAGCCATCCTTGTGACACTGCTGTGCTTGGAAAATTCCAACCCTTACCTGGAATCAGCTGCTAACCCATTTTATCACTCGTTCCTCAAAAGACGAGTCTTCTTTAAGCTCTTTTCATCTGACTCGTAAAATATGAAAAGATTGCCGAGTTTTGGCCTTCCAGCTCATTAAAGCGACCGGAAGTGCTATCCCTCCTCTAGATTTTAATCTTTTTGGACCTGAGGGATTATTGCACAAAAAGATCGAGCGCTTGTTTTGTTTGGCTCGTTAAAACTATCGAAAACTCATCCCTTCTGTATTGTTTTATACTTTTTCGGACTTAAGGGATTAGATGACGAAAAAGGACTTTTGGAGTTGACTTTACGTACCTTTTCAGACTCTCTAAAAATGAAAAGGACCAAGTTATCTTTCTCGTTAGACTCGTTAAAAACATTAAATAGCGACAAACTTGTCTTTAGACGAGAACGAGTTTCACCATCGCTAGGCTCGTTAAAACATAGCGATGGGTTTTCCCGAAGGGCAAATTATAGAACAAGCATATGTTATCCTCCTCAAGCTTGACAAAAATAAAGAGGTACTGGTCAGCAATGACTGGGGAAAAATTGGGAAGAAACTCAAAGAACTTTATTGGTAGCAAGTCGCTCTTGAACATGACACTTCCACTCCGTGCCTGAGTCGGGTTGGGTTGTTTCATTCACCGGCCACATCACCATGGTCTCACCATACCATCCACCTTTGGGGTAAATGCTACCAATCCATCACACAAGTGTCGCCGATATGTTCAAGAGAAGTCATCCAAAGAAGTCAACCATGTCCCATCCACTACCATACATTATCCTTCATTCTTTCATGACCGCCACCCTGAATCACATATCATCAGATCGTTTTCACCTCCATTAAAATCATTTGCTCCGTTCCGTGTCACTGATGTGGGATTCATTAAGGCCCTCCTTTGACGGATCGCTTCTTGTCGACATCGGCTCATTATCCAAGAAGTTGATCTAGGAACAACCCCTTTAGTACTTTGAAGCTTGCATGCCTCAATGGCAAGTTTCTCACTTCCGGCGACAGGTATACATCAAGGACCTTCGACCGAAAGATTTTGCATGGTGTTCGACGCCAAGTCCTTTATTCACACCACGTGAATTGTACTGCAGTACCTTGAGGGTCATTATCATTATCGGTGATTCCTCTCGCGCTTGTTAATGGTTTACCTCATTGACCGGTAATCAAGCGATTTCCTTCCATGTTCGACTTCAGAACATCTCTCACATGGATCGACTTGTACTTAGAGTGAAGATTGAATGAGTTTGAAGACCCCGGATCTAGTTTCATCCATCCAGGCTGCGATATATATTCAGGAAAAATAAAGACATTGACATGTACAGCATTACAGCAGATAATCATCCTACCAAAAGGATGATTATTTCATCAAAATCATCAGTCTACCATCAGACGATTGTCTGTTCTATGTACAGAAAAATGAATTTATAAAGCTGAGCATGGGAATGATCGCCTCAGCTAGATCATGAAAGCAGTATGAAAAATAATGTATTGTATTGTATCTTATTACAGGTCTCCTCCCAACATTGGAAGAACTTCGGATCCTCCTAATAAAGCATTTCACCCGATAAACGGCCTCATACTTTAGGGGGCAACTGTTATAGACATTTTTGTGCCTTACAACATATAGCATGAAATGTCCATAATCCAAGGGATCCAAAGTCCCTAAATGAGTTGTTCCTACCCCTAAAGGAACAAGGTCAACCAAAGACAGCTTCTCCCAGAAGTTCTCCACCAAAAATTACTCAGAAACAGTCAATTCAGGATCAATTCAGAGGCTCCACTAGCTGTCTGCGCTGAAATGCAGAGATTACACTGGCTAGGTGCACTGCAACGCAGGTAGAAGCACTACCAGGGTGCGCTGAGCGAGAAATGACAAATGGAAAGTTCATTCAACGAGGTGGAAAGACCCTGGAAGCTTCCAGAATCTCCTCCAATGACACTTGCCTCAATGAATTCGACTAGTGATGAGTAAGAGGTTCTCAACCTCCAAGTGGAAGAAAGAACTGACAGAGAGAAGCCACAAGTCAAAACATAAGCTGACTCATCCTCTCTGCTCACATCTATATATGGATCTCTCACCCAGAGGTTCAGGAGGCTGGAATTTTGTATTTTGCAGAGAATTACTGTTGGTTTGAGATTTTTATTAGCACATTGGGTGATTTATGCTTTGTTGGAGGAGAGGAAGGGATTCCCTTGCTGGGAGGTAGATGCTGGATTGGAACTCACTTGGTTGTATCTCCTTTTAGACTTTATTATCTTATCAATAAACTATTTGAGTTTCTACTACATGTTGTATACCAATGATGTTTTGTTATGCTTACATGTTTAGCTTAATCTGATCTTGATCTTTTTATGAATGTATATCTGTATCTTTGTGTAGTTTCTCTCTCTTGTGATCTTGCAGGAATTCGATGAAGCTGGGCCGGTGAGGGAGCAAGAAGTTGGGAGCTATTGAAGAGAGGAGTGATTTGGATCGACAAACTAGCGGAAGATACAGGTTAGTTAGATCCTTCTTCCTCACTTGCATTTCATAAAGAAGAATACTCGAATAAGTTTACCTATTTGTTGCTAAGGCACTATCACCTCTTAGAGTGGGATAGGGGCATTCCGAATTGGATACTTTTCCCAACAACAAATACCATGGCTGAAAATAGATAACCTAAAGCATTCATTTTTCCCATTTGAGAACTAGATGGAGAAGCCAAGATAAAAAATATCCATCCATCTATACTTCTACACTTTTATGGGATGACTACTAAAGATCTTGACACTTTTATGTTTGAGTTTGTTATAGTTTGCATGAGTTATGACTACACAATTGATGAGAAGAAGTTCAAAATTTTCCCTTCCACTCTTAAGGATGTAGCCCTTTGTTGGTTCATGAGCTTAGAATGGGATAACATCACTTCATGGGAATAGATGCAACAATATTTCAACAATAAGTATCGAGATTATTATAGATCAAGAGACACCAGAGATTATATATTTAGAATAATTCAAAGAGTAGATGAATCTTTGGAAGATTTTGAGGAAATATTCCAGTTAAGTTATAGAAGAGCACACAACTGCACTCTAGATCTAGATTCCTTGAAGTTAGTTTTACTACGAGGAGTTAGAGAATAACTAATGGAAACAATAGACCTTATCACTGATGGAGACATATATTAGTTCATATATGATGATATCAAAATAGTATTCAAAAATTATTCCAGAGCTGCTAGAAAAAGAGGTAGAGCAAACAAAGGCTCTGTAAGTCCTTCTTCCTCTTCCAAAATTACTAAGAATGAGACAGGAGGTATGCTAGAGGACCTAAAAGTCGATATCATACACACCTTCACTATGTAGATGGATACACTATAAATGAAGAGGAAACAAGAAGAAGAAGAAATAGCATTAGCTATATTTTTCCCTAAAATCACTAAAAGACATCCTAGGAATGCATTAAAGAAATTTTGAGGTCTAAAATGGGTCTTCTAAGAAAAATTTACAACCAAAATAAAATTTATAAGAAACAATAGGATTCAATATGATGATGTCAACCATGGGGGATGATTCACCATTTTTTGAGTAAAAAAGTAAAAAGATTAAAAATAATAAAACTACTTTTTCAACTCGTATTTTCAACTTATCTCCTTAAGGTTTTACTCAAATTTCGAGCAAGAGTAATTTTTGTATGCAAAATTTAACTCCTCATCTAAGGAGTACCCATGTTGAATACTTTTGATGGACCCTGCTACACGAAAAATGAGAAATACATGAAAAAACGTGATTGCAATCACGATTTTTCATGTATTTCTCATTTTTTGTGTAGCAGGGTCCATCAAAAGTATTCAACATGGGTACTCCTTGGACGAGGATTAAAATTATGCATCCAAAAAGTACTCCACTCGAAATTTGAGTAAACCCATAGGGTGATAAGTTGAAAATACGAGTTGAAAAAATTGTTTTTCTTTTTTCCCTCTAAAATTTGATGATGTAATATAATCTTATTTTATTATTTCCACTATTATTTTATAATTTCCTTAGGAGGCCCATTTTAGAATTCAAAATTCCTCTAATTGAGTGTCCTTTAGATGTTATATAAATATGTTATGTATGTGAAGAAAATAATTCCATAGAAAATGTTGGGTAGCGGAGGCCCCGCATAATGGTTTTGGGGCTTAAAGCCTAGAAGATAGGGTAATAATATTGTAAATCTTCGAAATGCGCGGAGCGCGAAATGTAATAGGTCGATTCAAGGGGTTGTCCACCCAAAAATAATATAGAATAATAGGAATTAGATTAGTCTTCCCATAGTCTGTGGACCATGGGAATGTATAAATAGAGCGAGGCTCTAAGGGTAGAAGGCAATTTTTGGAAGTTTTTGGTTTTGGATCTTAATGTATGGCTTTGTGAAGGCAATATTCTTTACGTCTATAAGCCCGAGTCAAGAGTGTTGGTAGATAGATAGAGACTTTTTAGCTGTGTGCACAGAGGCCTGGTAGAGTCTGCAGCTGTGTGCACAGACCCCTGTAGCTTAGTGCGCAAGGCGAATCTGGTTGTATTGATGGAAGATATTAATAAAGATAAGTTGTTTCTGAACTATCGCAGATCTATTGTGTTCTCATTTATGCATCTGTTGTATGAGTTTATATCTTTAAAGAATTATGATTGTGCACACTGGGTTTTATTATTAAATGTTTGCTTAAAAACTATAACAAGAAGATCAGATCTGTAACAATTTCCTTACTAAGAAAGCACACCTGCGCGGATCTACGCGAAAATTCGATAGTAGTACAGAGTGGTGCAAGGCCACAGAATGGTTCGCGACTCCTCCAAACCACATCAAGACATCCCAAGGGTGCAGAAACCTGGTTCCAACACCCTCCCCTGCTACCTCAGGTGAGACCTTAGTCTGCGCTTCGTGGGCTGTTGCCGAAAGGGCTTGCAATTGCGGGATTTGTTTAGCTAATAACTCTTCCGAACCTGGGTCAGGGCCCAATAAGCCAATAAATGGTTCCGTTGTCGGGACGAGGATTTGCCTAAGGGATGTCTGATTTCGGAACGCTGGAACCCTGCAAAGAAAGAGCTTGAATATTGGTTGGATAGAAAGCTTCATGAGTTCGTGGTACAGGAAAATAGAAATCCGTGGATATCTAAGGAAAGGTGGTTGGATCGCTATATATACACATAAATCCATGAGATCTTCTTCACAACCTTTTCATTGGAGTTGTATGTGTGGATCGCGAGGCTAGCTGACAATGTGGGAAGGCGCAGACTTGATCAACCAATAGTGTGGACTCTCGAGTTGGTGCGCAAGCTAGAAGTGTCTGAAGATAAAATCGCACAGGTAGTAGATCACTAGTTGGATCGGATAATAGGAGGGTTTATCACTGAAGTCATGATAGACACAACTCTGAGTTACAGCGAAGCAGAAAGGAGATTTTTCCAAGGGCCGCTGGGTAAGTACATCAAATCATTGAATACTTGGATTAAAATGTTGTTATGTGAAAAATAGGTTATGCGCATCCATTGATGTCTGGGGTAATGAGTAGAAACTTCACACCTATAGACCAAATTGATATATGCAATGTAATAATGCATAATACTTGATCTAGTTCTACAAAACATTAAACGGAAGCATAATTGATTTCATGAGCAACATCAAGCATAAACACATATAATTGATCAAGAGAAATAATCAACCATAACACAAGATATATCACTAGGGAAAGCACTAGCATAAAACCCCTATCTGTATTATCAATCAAGTGGAAATCCTTTTCTATTTACCAAAAGAATCAACTCAAGAGCTATCATGTACCCTCTGCAATCAAAAGATGAAGATCATAGACTACCAAGGCCTCAATATATAGGCCACAAGTCCTCCAATCTCCTATATTACGTATTTCTCTTGGAAATATATCCTTCTCCATGCAAGCAATACTTACTAGAAATATCCAAGCATCTGATAGTACATTGTCCCTCATCTGATCTCAACTAGGTCTCTATCTGAACTAACATGCATTAGTTATCCATGAGGGAAAGCTCAGTTATCTGAAATAATAGTTGTCACATGCATGCAAGCATTAACAAACTATATCTTATTAATTTAACAGCTTGTTAAATTAATCTAACTAGACTTGACTAAGTCAACTAATCCTCTCATTATAGAACTTATACTTGATTCCTCAATCAATGGAGAAAATCAAGGATAAATTCCTTAATCAGTGGGACAACTAATTGCATGTTCTCACAAAGACTTCAAGTTTAATTTTCCATAATTAATTAACTCATGGAGATTAATTAATTAATATTTTAAACTTTTGCTAAGACCAAATTCATATTTACTTCCTATAGTTAGACCAGGGACTGCTAAAAATAGGAAGGGACCCAGAAATTCTATTTTTAGAAGATTCTATTTTTAGCAGCTTCACCTCTCACCCAAGGTGGCCAAAATGCTTATTGGCCAAACTGCTATTTTTAGAAGTGCTATTTTTAGGAGTTCTATTTTTAACACATTCTAAATTTAGCATTTCTTGTTGCACACTTTTCAACACTCCCTCTCAACAAGAAAGGGATTATCAGCAACCCCGATCCTCTCTCTATGGAACTCAAACTTACCCTTTGACAATCCCCTTGTCAAAATATTTGCATCCTGTTCCTCAATCGAAATGTATAGCAACATCATGATCCTCTTGACCACACAATCCCATAGATGATGATACCAGATATCTATATGCTTGGACCTGTCATGAAACACTGGATTCTCAAAGAGTTTAATGCAACTCTGGTTATCACAATATATCACGGTAGGATCCATCATTTGACCAAACAATCCCACTAGAATCCTCCGCATCCAGATGGCCTCACATGCAACTGGTGAGCTCCAGTATTGCAGCAATGATGCTACAACTCCTGGGACTTCCTACTTTACTTTTACTAACCCCGTAGTTCGTAACAAACTTGGAAGCGACGATGTTGTATGCACAAGTACTAGCTCTTACTGCAGGCTGTCACTTGATCAGTTGGCACAAGTTTGCTAGGAGTTTAAGCCAACTTCTATGAGTTCTTAGAAGAAGCTTTTAATTGTGATAGAAGAAAGCTAACTCGAAAGAGGCTAGTCTATTTGCAGAAAGAAGATGAAAACTGAAAGGAAACACAAACCCTAGCAAACCATAATTTTACCCACTAACCCTACTTTTGCAAGAAAAGAAATGAAACTATTGAAATTGATGCCATTGACTACTGAAAAGGTAAAATGCATGTATTCAAGCTACTTCTAAAGGAAAATATGGAAAAATAATCTTTTTGTACTTTTGAGTAATTTTATGCAGAATTATTATGCTTGTGTTTTAACTATTTGTGACTGTGCAGAGGTATGGTGGCAAAGGGAGGTGGAGTGGGCATTTACAGGAGGTGAGAAAGGTGTGGAGAGGACCTAAGGAGTCCCTAGTACCCTTTTGGAGACTTCCACTATGATCAAACTTCAAAAAATCACTCGCATGAACTTCTACAGGAGGCTGCAGTGGATCTATAGGAGGATCTACAGGAGGAGGCCAAAAGTGGTTTTTGGAGGTTTGGAGATGGAAAAATTGTGAGAGAAAGGAAATGAAGGTTGGATGGATATGTTAAGGGGTCTAGGACCTTGTAAATGAAGATCAAGAATGAAGGAGATGGTTGGATTTGTTCAAAGGCCACGAAAGCAATTTTTCACCAAAACGTAGAAATTAGGGCAGTTTGGGAAAGTATGGTGAATGAGTGGGGGAATCTTGGGAGATGAAATGAAGCAGGTTGTGTGATGGAAATATAATAAGCTGGAGTGTTTGACAAGTGATTTGCACACTTACTTTTCAAAACTAAGCCAAGCAAGAACTAAAAAAATAGAGTTTTACCTATTTTAACCTAATTCTGACCTAAAAACCAGAAAAGTGTTGAATAGAACTTTATGGACAGGAAGTTATGCAAGAAAGCCATGGAAACTGAATAAGAACATATCTAAGCATGTAAATACAACTGATATCAACTTCTCCAACTCGAAATCTCACACTAGCAATTGCATTGGAAAGCAAAAACAGTGTTTTGGTGGTAGCAAGAGTGCCTTGGTCTCAATTCATGGTCCCAAGGAGGGAGAAAGGAGATCAAGGCCTACTTGGTAGCCTTTTTGTGGATCTTTTTCTATTATTGTAGCAAACTATCCAATCAACCTAAAGCAAGAACAACTATTCTAATCATCAAAAGCAACCTAATTAACAAAACAAGATTTAACCTAAACAACATAAATTATTCCATGAATGCAAGAAAAAAACATATAAATACACAAAGGAAGTGTTGGGCACTTGGGTTGGGCCCAACCCCAAGAGCTATAGCCACCTAGGAAAGATTAGTGTTGGTTCAAAGCTAGATTCATCATCATTGATCAAAAAATAATAGTTACATCACAAAACTGTCTACAAAAAGAGCTCGAAAATGAGCTGAGTACAAGGGCTGCACTAAAGTGCGAAAATAGACTAGCAAATGGATAATCTACTGAGGCTTGAAGCCTTCTTATTTATACAAGTGAGGACTCCCAACAGTCCTCCTAAACTTTAGAAACTCAGCTGCCTAAAATTGCAGATAACAGTAACTTCACTAGACCTACTCGGCTGCTCCTTGGAATCATCATTTGTGGGCTGTTGTACTCCTAGCTGTTGATGGAGAACTCGAGGAAGGGGTCATTTAATGTAGGAGACACCCCTAATATAAGTCCTTATCCCTATTTCTTCGAGTTTGGCTGCCAACTACTCATAAATGCCTGGTCTTGGTGCAAAAATGTCCAAAAATCTGCAATAAACACTCATTAGACTATGTGGCAAAGTGACTATCCCCATTCACTCTATTGACATAAATATACTCAAAAACATGCGCAAAAATATGGCGAATGGTGGATTAAATGAAAATAATAGGCAGAATAAGCCCATATAGTTACCCATTTCTGGGGCTCATCATCACCCCCTGTTGAATGTGTTGCTCATCCTCTGAGCAACTAATCTAGTTCTTCATCTTTGATAGCTTTAACGGCTTCCATGACATCCCAAGCCTCTAAGGTGAAGTCCTCTTCTCTATAATGAAAACCTATTTTCCTTTCCACTTCCTCCCATTGTTTCTATTCTTCCTCCTCCTTAACCCCTTCCAACAGTCCTAGCAGTAGTGGAGGAATGAACTTAAGACCAATCAAGTTGGCTTTCGAGTTTTTCATTAATTGTTTGTATATCAGTACTCTCCTCATAGCTTCCCTCATTCTGGTTGGGGAGTGATACTCCCTTATCTTTAGGCTATGGGACAATGTATTCCATCTTCTTGTGCAAGCATGAAGGCAGTTATCACCAAACAGTCTCTCCATATCTTCAAAGTGAGCAATAACCTGTGCTTGCCTTTCAACATAGTCAGGGGCAACCTGAGGATTGTTTGCAAGGTGCTGGTGGGCATATGTGAGAGTTGAGGGATCTTCTGGTTCTGCCCTTATCATGGGGGGCTCACTCAGCTCCCTGGCCATAATCTTCTGAATTTCTATTGCTCTCTTTTCCTCATGGCTCAACCAAGAAGCCATAGCCATGAGTTGTAGGTCTCCTAATGCGGCGTTTGGATCCCATAGATTCATGTTAGGAAGTGTCAGGTTGTGTAAATAGTATTCTGCTAACTTGGCTCTATCTTTAGCTGAGCTACTATCACATAAATGCATAAAATGGTTATAATTCTAGAATGGGATTGTGCCCCTTTGGGACAATGTTTTAATTTGGAATTGGAGCCATTGGTCTTTAAGATACAATGCATAGGATCTAGCTGGTTGTCTGCATTGCAAGGCTTCCATTGCCTAGCTGGCCATGCAGGCCATTTGGGCTTCTTTTTCTTGCAACTACTGTTTCAAAATATGCACTTCAGCTGCTGCTTGAGACTCTTTTTCTTGTAGTTGTTTCATTATATTTTCAACATCAGTCTATGGTTGTCCCTCTTGTTGTTGTTTCTCTGTTGCTTCATTGTCTATTAGGGGACCCTTTTGCTGTTGCTACCCTTCTAAAATTGGCAACCTGTCTCCCTTTTGAATTTCCCGTTACTGTAACTGTTGTTTCAGCAGTTCATTTTCTTCCTATAGCTGGGCTGTTCTACTGCTCTCTATGTGCCTTACCATGGCCAAATCTCCTCTCAACTCTTTTAGCTTATCCTCCATGTGCCCTATATCTTCAACTCCTTTAGATTTAGCAATTTGCATCTAGGTGTGGGTTCTAACCCTTTCTTTTTCTAACTCAAAGAAAAGAGGCACAACGAATTTTTGTGGGATGATATTCCCACCTTCTAGCAGATTTTAATAGGAGCCTAAATTAGGTTGAGGGCTTGGTTCAGGTATTTCTTTGGCCTTGCCTTCCCCTTATGACTGTTCTATTGCCTTCTCTTCTAATTTTTTAGTTTCTTTCAGCTTGGCTAGTGTTTCCTGTAGAGATGTTTCAGCTTCCTGTAGGACTGCTTTGGAGTCCATCAACTTGATTCTTTCCTTCAAGGTGGATGTTTTGGGACTTCCTCTCTCGTAGGTGATAGATATCTTGGAGGGAAATTATGCCTTCTTTTCGGTAGGTGTATCCTCAATGGCAATTGGTTCTTTTGATGGTGGCTGGGGCTTGCCCACCTTAATCCTGGTGCTCCTTCTGGCTTTAAAATACATAGAGGTTTGCCTTTTTCTTTTTCCCTTTTGTTTTGCTGGAGTGCTTAATGCAGCAAGCACAACTGTTGCTTCCCTTGCCAATGTTTCAGGGGATGTTTCTTCCTGCTGTTCTTTTCCTTCATCTCCTGCAATCTTTCCTATGTCTGCTGTTTTTTCTTGTGTCTCTGCCATCTTTGGTGGTGTCTTCTATTTTTCTTGTTGGGTCCCTACCTTGCCTATGGCAGTCTTCTTTTGGGCTTTCTTGGGCTTTTTCTTCTCAGCCTTTGTCCTTTTTCTCCTCTCTGTTTTTTAGACTGTCTTATTTTCTGACTTAGGTTCAATAATAGTTTTGTCAAATTTCTCCTCTTCTTTATGTTTCTCCTCTGATTTTTCCTCTGTTTGAATGTCTTATGTTTCCTCATTACTGTTCTTCTCAAGTTCCTTGGTTTGCTCCTCCTCTTCACTGTTGGATGGGCTAATGTCCTCAGTTAAAGTTTTGATGTCATCTTCTCTGGACATATTCCTAAAAATTTCCCAAGCTATGGGGATAATATATATGTGTAAGGCATCTTCTACCAACAATTTGATGATCCCATGGTGGGCCAACTAGTCTAGAACCCCTGCATTTAGCTTGGTGCCACATTATATCAAAGACTAGGGGAGGAAATATGGGAGACTGAGTTTTCTAGCTGGAGGTAGGTCCATCCCATATCTCAATTCATGCAATAACCTGAAGCGATAACCATAAATTACGTTGAACCTCCCTTCACATGTGATATACTTCATTATTTGGTAGCTGACTTCACTCCATGGAGGAGGCAAGCTTGTCCTTCTAACCCCATTTTTATCCTCCATAGGATGCTCCTCGGGCTGAAAAAATGTCTTCTTAGCAACCTGTCCCAATGCTTTCTCCTCCTTGCTCCATGGGAGCCCAAGTGGAAGACCTATGATTCTGCTGATGAAATCAGGGGTAAGCTCTAGGGTCAGACCCCTAAAACTGGTTGTAGCATGATTTTTTGAATGGGGTCTTAGGGACATAAAAAATTCTTTAGTCACCTCCTCATCATATCCATGAATTCTTTCAAAGAAGGGTATCCAGTTTGCCCTGGTGAAGAGGGCCACCACCTTAGGGTGCTCATACAATTTGCTAGAGTTCAAAGGTTCTTTTCTCATGAAACCTCTTGGCATGGTGTTGAGTGATTTTTAAAAAATGCTCAGGTGAGAAAGCAGGGAAAACTGAAAACAGAGGGATAGCTGAATTTTGTCTTTTTCTTAAACAAGATAGGGAATTTTCTGTGTTCTTTCTCCTTACAACATCAAATTGCAATATTTCCCCTGTTTCAAACTACTTTTATCCTGAATTTGATTCTCGGTTTTTGGAAAGAATTTTTTTTTGACAGAACAGAGGATAAATAACACAGGGTTTTTTCAGAGAGTACACAGACTTGCAAATTCAGTTTTTTCCTTCACAGGCTGGTCTCTACGGTTGCATGTGTTTTCTTTTACAGTAGAATGTGAGAAAGAAGAAGACAGACTTTGAATGCAAAGAAGAAAACAGAGAACTATGTAGAACTCAGAGAAAATATGCAAGCAGACTTTTAAGTTTCACTTTCCTTTCTTTCAACCCAATGTTATGTTTTTAATCCACCACCTTATACAAATAGGTCATATGCAGAGAGGTTTCCCGAGCCTACCTTGTTTCAAGCTCGAATTTTGACAAAAATCTTGGGTTTTCCTTCTGTAGAGCTGCTCTCTACCCTTCCTATAGAAATCTTCCGGCTCCTGTAGAATGCAGCAGTGCTCCTGTAGAGCCCGATAGGCAGGAGGGTTTTGAAAAACTGGTAGAAAACTGGCGGAAGATGATTGGTTTGTTGTTTTGAAGGTGGTAGGTGAGTACTGCAGTTGAGAACATCGTGAATGAAGAATGAAACAAAGGGTGGTGGAGGCTTAGGCCGCACTGTCCTTTAACTGTTGGCGTAATCCATGGTGAGGAGGTGAGGTGGCCGGATGGGTACGTTATCCCCATCCGGACTGTTGGTCCTATGTCACGGTCATAATGGTTCTACATGCCGCCTAACCACCATCACCTCCCTTACTCCCGTTATACGCCACCACCACTATGAGTCCCAAATGTTTTTTCTCGAGTTGACATACCACACGTGCTGGCTGCGTATCTGATCGGCAGTTTGAATTTGACGAGGCTCATTTGAATTCCACGAGGGTGTGTAACTAAATGAGGGTAGCTAGTTAGCTAGCCACTGATTTTGCTTAATCATGACCATTCCCACAGTTCATGCAATTTTGAAATATTATTCATGCAATCGAGGAATAGGTTTGGGCACTTACCTGCTCAGTCACTGTTGTGTTATGCATGTTTCGGACTTTGGCACTTCATTTCCTCGTTGTTGTTGCTACTGGTGCTCTGCATGCTCGGACTTGGGCTTATGCTGATGATCTCTTGTTAAAACATTGCTCCTTGCATGTATATGTCCTGCTGCACTGACCCTGTCTTTGGAGTATGTTTTTCAAAGGGATCAGCTGCTACAGGAATCCTGTAGGACTTCCTAGCTGCTTCTCCTTCTAAAGTTTAGGCTAATACTTGAGTAGGGCTAACAAAACTGCTGAAGAAGGTCTTGATTGAAAATAAATAGTAGTGGAAGGGTATCAGGTAGGAATGAGTAAGGACACTGCTGCTTTTATTTGTCATCATTTTTTTTTTGGGTTTACAGAATGAAAGAAACATAATTTCTATATGTGGTTGTGCAGGGACAAAAAAAAGAGTGGAAATGTGGGTGTACAGGGATGGAATGGTGAAATAGGAAGATGGATGGTGGCAGGGAGGTTCACAGGCCTCATAGACAAATTTACAACCCTCAGGTCCTTCTTTGAGATTGATTTTGGCCTTTCTGTAAGTTCTACAGGATCCTCCTATAGAATACACAGAGTTTCCTGTAGGATGCGAAATTTTCAGAACAAATGAGACCAAGACTTGGGAAAGGATAACAGTGATGGAGGGATGGACTATGAAGGGTGTATGTAGCCTAGCCATGTCTTTTTCTTCTTGCGTGACCCTCCTGCAACTTGCAATGATCCTCCTGCAACCTGCAATTTATTCAAAAGAAGTTAGGCTTTTCTTTTTTTTTGTTTTTTGTTTTTCTGCTTTTTTTTTTTAGGCAACTGGGGCACCTCCAGGAGGTTTTCACCCGCACTTCCTATCTTGGGCACCTCCAAGAGGTTTTCACCCAGGGATCTTTTATTCCATTTTCTTTTTTCTCTATTTTTTCTCTTTTTTATGTTCTTTTCATCATTCTTTTTTTTGTTTTTTTTTGTTTTGTTTGGTTCAGGGTGTGAGTGGAGTGGAGGCAGGAGCCTGCTCCACTACCAACACTGATTTACCCAAATTCTCAATGAACGCCTGCTTGGAAAGGGGATTCCTGTAGATCTTCAATCTATGCCCATTGACGAGCATGGGGATGGCTTCTTCATCAATGGTCCGGATAAGGACTAAACCATTGTCATTGAATTTTTCTACTGCATATGGTCCCAACAATCTTGTCTTCAACTTTCCCTTGAAATCCTTGTATCTTGAATCATACAGCAATGCCCAATCTCCTTGCTAGAATTGTTTTTCTTTGAGGTGTCGGTCATGCCATATTTTCCTTTAAAGTTGAACTACCTCTGAGTGGAGAAGGGCCTGCATTCTTTGTTCATCTAATCCATTTAGCTGAAGAAATATTTCCTTTTGGGCATGGCTGAGATCTAGGTCTAGCTGAGTTGCCATCCTTAATGTGTTATATTCAAATTATATGGACAACAAAGCCTTCTTCCCATAGACCAGCTCATAGGGTGTGAAACCTGTGGTGGTTTTCCAAGTAGTGTTATAAACCCAGGTGGCCTCAGCCAATCGGTCTGCTCAATATTTTTTGCTGCTGCTCACTACCTTAGTCAAAATCCCTTCCAAAGCTTTGTTAGTGACTTCCGCCTGTCCATTTTCTTGCGAATGATAAGGGGTGGAAGTTCTATGCTTAATCTTGTGATGTGTGAACAGGTCTTCAATCAGATTAGAGGTAAATTGACTTCCTTGATCTGTGACTAATTCTCTTGGATAGCCAAACTTGTAGAAGATATTTTCCCTCAAAAACTCAGCTACTTTTTCTTCTGTTGCTTCTTTGATTGCCTTTGTTTCTGCCCACTTTGTCAGGTAATCCGTGCACACAATGATGTAAGACTTCTGTTTTGAAGGAGGGTTGATAGGACCCACAAATTCCATGCCCCACTTCTCAAATGGCTCAAAAGTCACTTGAGGCTGCAAGGGCATCTCATCCTTTGGAGTAGGTTTCCCCATCCTTTGACATCCTTCACATCGGTTGATGTATCTCCTGACACCTTGATGAAGAGTAGGCCAATAGTAACCTACCTGCAGAATTTTGAAGGCAGTTCTCTTTGCTGCAAAGTGGCCCCCACAGGGCCCATCATGACAAGTTAGGAGGATGTCAAAAACTTCCTCCTCCCTAACACATCACCTCAAAATCTAATCTAGGCCAAGTTTAAAAAGATTTCCCCCAATCCAAGTGAATGGGTCACTTTTCCTCCAAATCTTGCTCTTCTCTTTTGAGGATAGGTGTGGCGGAAATTGTGCTGAAACTAAATAATTTGCTATATCAGCAAACCATGGAGAGAGTACTAAAATAGCAAATAGGTGTTCATCTGGCATTTGATCATCCACCATTCCTTCTTCACCTACAAGCAAATCTAGTCTAGACAGAAAATCAACAACAACATTTTCCTTTCCTGGCTTATCAAGGTCAAATCAAATTGCTGCAATAAAAGTAACCATCTAATGATACAAGCATTTACATCAGGTTTATTCATCAAATACCTAATTGCAGCATGATTAGTATGTACGAATGTTTGATAGCTAGTGATGTAGTGTCTGAACTTGTTTAGGGAATGGACTAAAGCTAGGAGCTCTTTTTCGATTACAGTGTAGTTTAATTCTGCCTTGGACAGGTTTTTACTGACAAAATATATGGCATACAGTAGCTTCTCTTCAATTTGTCCTAAGGCTGCTCCTATAGATTTTTTCGAGGCATCTGTGTGAATGTGGAAAGGTAGGGCCCAATTTAGACCTCTCAATATTGGGGCAGTTATCAGCTTACCTTTCAAGGCATATAGAGCCTCTTAACAGTTCTCTGTCCATATGAACTCAACATCTTTTCCCAAAACACCAAACAATGGAGAGGTCAACTTGCTAAAATCCTTAATGAATCTTCTATAATACCCTGCTAAGCCCAGAAAATTCCGAACATCTCTTACCTTTTTAGGAGGTGGAACCCTCTGGATGATAGCAATCTTGTTGGGATCCACCTGTAATCCTTGTTGAGAAATTGTATGACCTAGCACGGTCCCTTCAGTCATTAGGAATTCACATTTATCAGGACTGAGGGACAGGTTCATTTCAATACACTTGGCTAAAACTTTCCTCAGATTAGTCAAAGATTCTTGGAAGTTAGAACCATAAGGGGTAAAGTAATCCATATAGATTTCCACTGAATCATGAACCAGTTCAGCAAATATGCTCAGTACTTCTCTCTGGAAAGTGGCAGGAGCATTACACAACCCAAAGGGAAGGACCCGATAGGAAAAGGTACCCCATGGACAAGTGAAAGTTGTCTTATCTTGGTCTTTTGGGCTAATTTGGATCTAGTTGTACCTGCTAAACCCATCTAGGAAGGAAAAGAACTTATTCCCTACCAGGCCATCTAACACTTGATCTATGAAAAGCAAAGGGAAATGGTCCTTATTAGTGGCCTTGTTGAGTTCTCGGTAATCTACACAGATTCTCCACTTCCCAATTTTCTTTGGAACTAGCACCAAAGGAGAAACCCATTCATTGTCACAGATGGGGTAGATGAATCCTGCATCCAACAAATTTTGCAGTTCTTCTTTGACATTGTCCTTAAGGGCTGGATTCATCCTCCTTTGAGGCTGTCTGACTGGTTTACAATCTTCTTTAATGTAAATGTGATGAGTACAGACTAAAGGGTGGACTCCCTTTATCTCCTTATAGCTCCGAGAAAAAGCATCCAAATGGTTGTTCAATAAGCTACACAGTTCTTTCTCTTGAGAGGTGGATAGGGATGAGTTGATCTTCAAGGTTCTTTTTGGGCCAAATTCCACATTCTTAACTCAAAGAGAGGTCGGATCAGCCACACAGAGATCAACTAAAGCATTGGCTTGGGTTTCTTCCACCAACTCTTCTAATGGCAACACACTGGGGGGGGGGATTTTGAATCAAATTCTCAATAAGATCATCCTCGGTTTGAGGACCCCCCTTGGTAGCTTCCACTATGCACAATGGTGCAGAGTAGACTTTATCCTCATCTTCCTCCTCCAACCAGAGAGGTAAGTCATGTTCTAGCAGAGGTTGGGCAGGAGGATATAGGACTAGCTGTTTGGACATATTCCCATTCTTGATGGTCATGCTCCCAGCTCGACAATTGATGTAAGCATCTACAGTAGCTAACCAAGGCCTTCCTAGGATGAGAGGATACCCAGTGAGCTTTGCCTTTGGTTGAAGAACTAAGAAGTCAGCAAGGTACTCCAAGGAATCAATGGAGACCATGACATCTTCCACAATCCCCTCAAGAGTCACGGTGGAGCGGTCTACCAACTGCAGTATTGTTGAGGTCTTTCTTAGGGAACCCTGAAGGTTGAGTTTGAGCATAGTATCCTTGGTCATTGCGTTAATGGCAGCCCCTAGATCAATCAAGGTGTGGGGGATTATGGTGCCATTGATGTGGACATCGACTACAGGACTCCCAGGGTCCACATATTTTAGACAGATTACCTACCCCAACATCAAGTCAGACAGTTGTCCTATGACATTGATAGTTGGGGCATCTCTCTTGCACCTACCTAGGTTCCTGAAACACTTCTCTTTGATCAACTTGTTATAGATTGGTACATTTTTTATAGCTTGGAGAAGTGGTATTTTTACACATAACTGTTTTAGTTCTCCCAAAAGTTTAGTTTCTTCTAGGGTCAGTTGATTGGTTCCAGTTAGTCTCTCAGGAAAGGGTGGAATGATTTTTGGTTCACTTTCCTGTTTCTCTTCCTCATCTTCCTTAGGAGGAGGTTGGCTATCTAGGAGAACCTTCCCAAATCGTAGGTTAATCTCCTGAATCTCAACAGCATAGGTAGGACATGTTGTTTCTCCAGTATATACCTGTTGGGCATGTCTGTTGTTAGGGTTCGGGATCAGTTGAGCAGGTATTTGGGGTTGTGTTGGAGGAGCAGGAGGTAATGGTTGTGGTTGAGCAGGTGGTGGAGGCAAAAGAGTGGGAGGAGAGTTGTATTGGGGCCTCCACCCTTGATGAGGTGCATTCAACTGAGGTTGTGGCTGAGAGTGAGAATGAAATGAGTGAGGAGCTAGTTTAGTATGGTATTGAGATGGATACAACCAAGGAGGGGGTGTGGACCAGGAAGGATGAGAAGGGGGACCCCAATAAGGCATGGAAGTGGCTTGATTAGGGTTGTAATAAGTCTGGGGTGTCCCTTGCATTCCCTGCTGGTAAGGTCTGGGTCCATGTGGCCTACTTTGGTTCATGAAGTAGAGTGGTTTAGTGGCTACTTCAGCACCTTGGTACATAGCTTTAAATCTGGGTAAGGAAGGGCACTGATTTGTAGGATGGTCTTCTTCATAGACAAAACACACTTCTATGGAGTGAAATGGACATTCGTTCCTAGGATTCTTTCTGGTGCACTTGGGACAAAAGATGGCCAAAGCCCTCACGGCTTCCTCTTTCTTCTTTTGGGTTTGCAAGGTATCCATTTGCATGGAAATAGTCTGTCTCATCTCGCTTTTGAAATCTTCCATCTGATTTGCAAATTCATTTTTAAGGAATGAACTGGATAAGGGGGTACTGGCTAAAAGTTGACTTCTCCTACCCCTCTTTCTGGCTGCCCTAGAATGGTTTCTAAACACAGTCTTTATGTCATCATAAGGTAGTTGGTAGATGTCCTCCCCAGCCAACAAATGGAGGGTATCTAGAAGATCTTCAGGGACTCCTCTGAGCAGAAACAAATTCATAGATTCGGGGTAAAGTGTGCACCTGGCCCTTTTATAACTGAGTTGAAACCTCTCTTCATAGTCTTCTAAAGATTCATCACTTCCCATGGTCATTCGAAAGATTTCTTCCTTTGTATCCTTTGACCTACAGTAGTCCTGGTATTTGTTGTTAAAGGCTTGCTGCATCTAAGCCCAAGTTGTGATACTATTTCCAGGTAACTCCATGAACCAGCGTAATGATGCATCCTTGAGGGTAGAGGGAAAGAGTTTCAACTTTTTCTCATCTTCTGCATAGTCATAGGTTCGACAAAGGATAGAAAACTCAAACAAGAAGGTATCAGGGTCTTCAATAGTCAATCCATGGAAGTGAGGTAAGGCTGAGGGACTTATGTTTTTCATCTTTGTGTCCCCATTGGTCTCTCGGATAGGAAAGGCACCTTCTATTCTTTCCCCATTTCCTCTAGCATTTCTGTTTTCAGCCATGGTCTCAGGAGGAATGGTTTCTTGCTCTTCTTCTGTTATAGGATCTTCGTATATCTCTGGAGGTTCACCTATAGGTTCTTCTGGATCACTGCCACCAAAGAAGAGAGAAGGGTGACTTAGTAATGTGGTGGGGGTGTTGGGTAGGAATTTTCCTGAATTGTCTCTGTTCCTACGAGGCATGAAAGGAAATCTCTTTTTTTTTGGTGATTTTTTTTTTTTACCTGCAAAAACTGAAATGAATTGAACAGCAAATTGCAACTAAATAAAATAAACCTTGCTAAAATGAAAATTACAGAATTGAAATGAAAGCAGGAAAGGACTTATCTATTTTGCTGAAATGAAATTGCAAAATTGAAATGAAAGCAAGGAATATCTAATTTAAACTTGCTGAAATGAAATTGCAGAATGGAAATGAAACAACTACTCTACTCTTGCTGAAATAAACTACTTAGCAGAAGGTTGCAGTAGAAAATAGAAGAAAAGCAGTAATCACAAAATACTCTAATGCTTCCCTGGCAACGGCACCAAAAAGATGGTGAGCTCCAGTATTGCAGCAATGATGCTGCAACTCCTGGGACTTCCTACTTTACTTTTATCAACCTGGTACTTCGTAACAAACTTGGAAGCAACGGTGTTGTATGCACAAGTACTAGCTCTTACTACAGGCTGTCACTTGATCAGTTGGCACAAGTTCGCTAGGAGCTTAAGCCAACTTCTATGAGTTCTCAGAAGAAGCTTTTAACTGTGATGGAAGAAAGCTAACTCAAAATATGCTAGTATGTTTGCAGAAAGAAGATGAAAACTGAAAGGAAACGCAAACCCTAGAAAACCGTAATTTTACCCACTAACCCTATTTTTGCAAGAAAAGAGATGAAACTACTTAAATGGATGCCATTGACTACTGAAAAGGTAAAATGCATGTATTCAAGCTACTTCTAAAGGAAAATATGGAAAAATCTTCTTTTTGTACTTTTGAGCAATTTTATGCAGAATTATTATGCTTGTGTTTTAACTTTCTGTGACTGTGCAGAGGTTTGGTGGTGAAGGGACATGGAGTGAGCATTTTCAGGAGGTGTGGAATTTGTGGATAAGACCTAAAGAGTCCCTAATACCCTTCTGGAGACTTCCACTATGATCAGACTTCAAAAAATCACTCGCATGAACTTCTACAGGAGGCTGTAGGGGATCTACAAGAGGATCTACAAGAGGAGGCCAAAAGTGGTTTTTGGAGGTTTGGAGGTGGAAAAATGCTGGGAGAAGGGAAATGAAGGCTGGATGGAGATGTTAAGGGGTCTAGGACCTTGTAAATGAAGATCAAGAATGAAGGAGATGGTTGGATTTGTTCAAAGGCCACGAAAGCAATTTTGCACGAAAACGTAGAATTTAGGGCAGTTTGGGAAAGTATGGCGAATGAGTGGGGGAATCTTGGGAGATGAACTGGAGCAGGTTGTGTGATGGAAGGATGATAAACTGGAGTGTTCTACAAGTGAGCTGCACACTTACTTTTCAAAACTGACCCAAGCAAGAACTAAAAAACAGATTTTTACCTATTTTAACCTAATTTTGACCTAAAAACCAGAAAAGTGTTGAACAGAACTTTATGGACATGAATTTATGCAAGAAAGCCATGGAAACTAAACAAGAATAGATCTAAGCATGTAAATACAACTAATATCAACTTCTCGAACTCGAGATCTCACACTAGCAATTGCATTGGAAAGCAAAAACAATGTTTTGGTGGCAGCAAGAGTGCCTTGGTCTCAATTCATGGTCCCAAGGAGGGATAAAGGAGATCAAGGCCTTCTTGGTAACCTTTTTGTGGATATTTTTCTATTATTGTAGCAAACTATCCAATCAACCTAAAGCAAGAACAACTATTCTAATCATCAAAAGCAACCTAATTAACAAAACAAGATTTAACCTAAACAACAGAAATTATTCCATGAATGCAAGAAAAAAACATATAAATACACAAAGGGGGTGTTGGGCACTTGGTTTGGGCCCAATCCCAAGAGCTACAGCCCCCTAGGAAAGATCAAAGCTGGTTCAAAGCTAGATTCATCTTCATTGATCAAAAAATAATAGTTACATCACAAAACTGTCTACAAAAAGAGCTCGAAAATGAGCTGAGTACAAGGGCTGCACTAAAGTGTGAAAATAGACTATCAAATGGCTAACCTACTGAGGCTTGAAGCCTTCTTATTTATACAAGTGAGGACTCCCAACAGTCCTCCTAAACTTTAGGAACTCGGCTGCCTAAAACTGCAGATAACAACAACTTCACTAGACCTGCTCGGTTACCCCTTGGAATCATCATTTGTGGGTTGTTGTACTCCGAGCTGTTGATGGAGAACTCGAGGAAGGGGTCATTTAATGCAGGAGACACCCATCCTATAAGTCCTCAGCTCTGTTTCTTTGAGTTTGGCTACCAATCTGCTCATAAATGCCTGGTCTTGGTCCAAAAATGTCCAAAAATCTGCAATAAACACTCATTAGACTATGTGGCAAAGTGACTATCCCCATTCACTCTATTGACATAAATATATTCAAAAAAATGCACAAAAATATGGTGAATGGTGGATTAAATGAAAATAATAGGCAAAATGAGCCCATATAGTTACCCATTTCTGGGGCTCATCAGCAGCCTGACTAGCAGCTATGTATTCAGCCTCCGCTGAGCTAAGTGCAACTGATCTCTGTTTCCTGCTATACAAAGAAACCGTAGCTGACCCAAGGTTGAATATTCCTCTAGAAGTGCTCTTCCTGTCTGATGGACTACCTACCCAATCTACATCCATGAAGCCTTGGAGCTTCACTCCCTCTATCCGCCTGTACCATAATCCATACTGTGTACTGCCTCTGAGATATCTCAACACATGTTTTTCTGCCTTCCAAAATAAATTGGTTGGTTTAACCATAGCTTGACTCAGTTGGTTCACCGCAAAGCACAAATATGGTCATTTGTTCACTAGATACATAAGTGAACCCACAAGCTACCGATAAACAGTAGCTGCTACTACCTCACCTGAAGTAGCATTCTCCTTCTTCCAGTTACCTACTAGAGGAGTCTCCATGGGCTTGCACATCTCCATGTGGAAGCGCCTGAGTATCTCATTGGCATACTTGCCTTGAGACACAAATACTTCCCCATCTCTCTGCCACACCTCCATGCCTAGAAAGTAGTGCACGAGGCCCATGTCCTTCATCTCAAACTCTCTTGCAAGGTCCTTCCAAGACTTGATCAACTGATCATCACTTGTCAAAATCAGATCATCGACATTAAGTACAATAATCAATAGCTTACCTTCTACCATGATGTGGTAGAGGTTCACATATGCTTCACTCTTGGTGAAGCCCAACCTAGTGAAATAGCTGTCGATCCTGGTATACCAAGCACGAGGTGCTTGCTTCATCCCATACAATGCTTGCTTGAGCCGACACACATGCGACTCACGATCTAAGGTCTCAAATCCCTCAGGATGCTCTATGTATACCTCTTCCTCAATCTCCCCATTGAGGAAAGTTGTCTTCACATCCATCTGATGGATCTTCCAACCCATCTATGCTGATAGTGCTAGAATCAATCTAATCGATGAGTACCTTGCAACAGGAGCAAAGGTCTCATCATAGTCAATCCCCTCCACCTGTGAGAAACCACGAGCAACAAACCTTGCCTTGTGTTTCTCAATATTGCCATCAGCTGCATGCTTTACCTTGTAAAGCCATCGTGAAGTAACCACTGACTTGTCCCCTGGTCTAGGGACAAAATCCCATACACTATTCCGCATGATAGAATCATACTCCTCTACCATTGCATCCACCCAAACTGGCTGTTGCACTACCTCCTCAAAAGAAGAAGGTTCGTTCGCTACACACTACCCCACTAGGGCCATGTAGCCAGTGTATCTATTAGGAGATCTCCTCTATCTGCACTGAGAGGATGCCTGCCCCACATTCTCTCTCACATCCTGCATCAATCTATCAGCTTCCCATGAGCGTTTCCACCCATCTCTGGAAGACTCTCTAGTAGTGGTGACCTCCACTACTAGAATCTCTGCATGTGGCTAATCCACATCATCAGGAGGCTCCTCCTCCTTAGGAACTAATTTTTCCTCATCATAACCATGCAACTTGAGCTCCCTCTCAAGTGACACTCGCATGGCTTGCTACTCATCAAACTTTAGATCCCTGTGCACTATGGTCCTCTGACTGGCAGTGTTAACGGGAAAAGTGCCTATTTAGAACAACCCTATCCCACTAAGGTGTGACAGTGACCTTAGAAACAAATAGAGAAAACTACTTTCGTATTCTTCTTTATGAACTATAAACGAAGAGGAATAGGATGAACCAACCTGTGTCTCGCGCTAGTCCTTTGATCCAATCTCTCTCCTCTTTGACAGCTTCCAGCTACCTGCTCCCTTACTTGCTCGGCTTCACCAAGTTCCTGTAAGATCACAGAAGAAGAAAACTACACAAAGACATGGATTTATATTCATAAATAGCTTAGGATCAGATTTAAGCTAAACATACAAATGTAACAAACATCAATGATACACAAGCATGTAGGAGAAACTCAAATAGTCTTATTGATATAACAAGAAGATCCAGGAGGAGTTACAACCAATGATTCCTGATCCAGCATCAACCTCCCAGCAAAGAAGCCCCTCTTCACCTCCAACAAAGCATAAATCACCCAATACTTTGATATCTATCTCAAAACCAACAGCAATTCTCTGCAATGTACAAAATTCCAGCCTCCGGATCTCTGGCATGAGGGATCCATATATAGATGTATGCAAAGAGGATGCGTCAACTTATGATTTGACTAGTGGCTTCTCTTTGTCAGTTCTTGCTTCCACTTGGAGACTGAGAGCCTCTTACTCATCCTTGGTCGAACTCAGTGAGGCAAGTGTCATTGGAGAAGATTCTGGAAGCTTCCATTGTCTTTCCACCTCGCGGAATGGCATTGCCATTTGTAATTTCCCGCTCAACGCACCCTGGTAGTGCATTTAGGTGCGTTGCAACGCACCTAGCTAGTGTATTTGGGTGCTATGCAACGCAGCTAGCCAGTGGAGCAGCTGAAATGATCCTGATTTGACTGATTCTGAGCAGTTTCTGGTGGAGAACTTCTGGGAGAAGCTGTAATTTGTTGACCTTGTTCCTTTAGAGGTCGGAACAACACTTTTAGGGACTTAGGATCCCTTGGTTTATGGACATTTCATGTTTAGAGCTGTAAGGCACAAAAATGTCTATAACAGTTGCCCCCTAAAGTATGAGGCCATTTATCGAGTGAAATGCTTTATTAGGAGGATCCGAAGTTCTTTCAATGCTGGGAGGAGACCTGTAATAAGATACAATACAATAAATTATCTTCATACTGTTTTCATGATCTAGTTGAGGCGGGCATTCCCATGCTTAGCTTTATAAATTCATTTTCATGTACATAGGACAGACAATCGTCTGATGGTAGACTGATGATTCTGATAGAGCCATCATCCTTTTGGTAGGATGATTATCTATGCTGAAATGCTGTACAATTCAATGTCTTTATTTTCCTGAATATATATCGCAACCCGGATGGATGAAACTAGATCCGGGGTCTTCAATCTCGTCCGATCTTCACTCGAAGTACAAGTCGATCCATGCGAGAAATGTTTTGAAGTCGAACATGGAAAGACATCGCTTGATTACCAGTCAATGATGTAAACTGTTAACAAGTGCGAGAGGAATCATCGATAATGATGATGACCCTCAAGGTACTGCAGTACAACTCACGTGGTGTGAATAAAGGACTTGGCGTCGAACACCACGCAAAATCTTTCGGTTGAAGGTCATTGATGTATACCTGTTGCCGGAAGTGAGAAACTTGCCATTGAGGCATGCAAGCTTCAAAGTACTGAACGGGGTGTTCCTAGATCAACTTCTTGGATAATGAGCTGATGTCTACAAGAAGCGATCTGTCAAAGGAGGGCCTTAATGAATCCCACACCAATGACACGGAATGGAGCAAATGATTTTGATGGAGGTGAAAACAATCTGATGATATACGGTTCAGGATGGCGGTCATGAAAGAATGAAGTATAATGTATGGTAGTGGATGGGACACAGGTGACTTCTCTGGATGACTTCTCTTGAACATGTCGGCGACACTTATGTGATGGATTGGTAGCATTTACCCCAAATGTGGATGGTATGGCGTGACCATGGTGATGTGACCGGTGAATGAAACAACCCAACCCGACTTGGACACGGAGTGGAAGTGTCATGTTCAAGAGCGACTTTCTACCAATAAAGATTCTTTGAGTTTTCTTCCCAATTTTCCCCCAGTCATTGCTGACCAGTACCTCTTTATTTTTGTCAAGCTTGAGGAGGATAACATATGCTTGTTCTATAATTTGCCCTTCGGGCAAACCCATCGCTATGTTTTAACGAGCCTAGCGATAGTGAAACTTGTTCTCGTCTAAAGACAAATTTGTCACTATTAATCTTTTTAACGAGTTTAACGACAAAGATAACTCAGTCCTTTTCATTTTTAGAGAGTCTGAAAAGGTACGTAAAGGTAACTCCAAAATTCCTTTTTCGTCATCTAATCCCTTAAGTCCGAAAAAGTATAAAATAATACAGAAGGGATGAATTTTCGATAGTTTTAACGAGCCGAACAAAACAAGCGCTCGATCTTTTTTTTGGCAATAATCCCTCAGGTCCAAAAAGATTAAAATCTAGAGGAGGGATAGCACTTCCCGTCACTTTAACGAGCTGGAAGGCCAAAACTCGGCAATCTTTTCATATTTTACGAGTCAGTTGAAAAGATCTTAAAGAAGAATCGTCTTTTGAGGAACGAGCGATAAAATGGGTAGCAGCTGATTCCAGGTAAGGGTTGGAATTTTCCAATCATGGCAGTGTCACAAGGATGGCTAGTGAAATCACTCTTCGCAGCTGTTCCTCAAAATGGGTAAACAATCAAATGGAGGTGAATGATCGGCCAATGGAAAAGTGGAGGTGACGGTGCAAACACGACCAAGGCTTTAATGGCTGAAATGCTACATTCACGGTGGTTATTTACCGGGGAATAGTTCATTTTTTAACGAGCTTAAATGCGAGTGGAAACATTTGCTCATGTCTTATGTTTATTTTTTAACGAGCTTGAACTATGTGCTAAAACTGCTCGATTAATCCAGTCATATGATAAGAATGTCTCATATAAAAATGGCAATTTTTAGATTTTTGCCCCACATCCTTTCTTTATGCAATTTAGGTGACGACTAATCCTACGAGTTAAAAGGGTTAGAGGTCCTAAAAATTTAAAAAATAAATAGCCGCCCCTTGCTTGCACTCTAAAAGGTTTGCATGCCCCCAGGTATAAAATATGGTTTCAAGGTTACCCCTCAATTTGCAGAAAAAACATTTGTTCTATCAGGAAAGGCCTACCTCTTACAGGTTACCCAAAGATTGTTCTATTCACGGTGCAAACAAAACACTTCTTCGGTGATGTCTACCGAGATAAACAAAGGTGAGCGACGATGCCCGCCAACTCACATAACTTTGACAAGAGAATCTTATTTTAGAATAACCCCTCTTCCACTGACGGACGGGGTACAGACTAGTCATATCCTCCCGCGGAAACCTACCCTATACCCGAAGTTTTCCTGCCGAAGCAGACTAGGACGCATGCCCCCTGGGTTTTAGTCATATCCCTCCGAATTACTCGCGCTTATCGGGAGGATGGACTGGGGATTGAGACATTTCTTGCGTGAAGAGACCATTTAGGGATGGTATATGACTATTTTCTATGCATGATCCGGGAAATGAAAGCTGGTCCACGAGCTTGACCACTCTTCCTTCGTGCGGAAAACACATTACTCTAAAGAGTGAGGAGACGATGGTTCCCATGCAATAAATATAGTCTCGTCCAAGGAGTAGGTTATAATCCAAGGGTCCTTAAACTACCATTACGTTCATGCGAACTGTCTTCCCTCTCAATGTTATGGGCACATCGGGAAGGATCCCTAAAGGTCGACTGGTTCCTTTATCAAAGCCTCTTAGATTTCTCATCTCAGGCAAAAGCGATGGCGAACCAAGCGCTTTTCAAGCAGTAGAGGAAAGGATACACACAGAAGCCCCCTCATCTATGATGGTACCAGCCATGACCATTCTATATATTTGAATGATAATTCGGAATGGTATGCTTGTTGGTAAACGGGGTCTGCCTAGTTGATTCCAGTCGAAGGAGACAACTAGGTTGCTTGGAGGTGGGATCGAGTATACGGCCGGGTATGGCTCTGACGAACTTCCCTCCTGCGGTAAGGGAATGGGTAGATTGCCCCCATGTTCGTAGGAGTCTTTGTTGATGAAGAGAATCTGGACGGTGTCATCCTTGTTCTCTTCAGTGATTGTATCATCTGAAGATAAAACCTCTGAAGGCAAGACCGGGTCAACTACCGCCTCGACCTTTTGACTTTCGTTTGGCATGGATTCAATTGGTTTATCTTCAATGATAGGCGCTTCAGCCGACCACCTGAGCGGGCTAGCTGGATTCTCAACTAGCGACGGACTCGGCAAGAGTTTTTTATATCCAGGAGGAAGTCGTAACGGTGAAACCGGACGATCATCCAAAACTCTTTTAGCTTCGTTTAAGAAGGGACAACGATGGATGGCATGACTGCCTTCGCACAGTTTACAAGGAAATCTAGCTTTCCCTTTTTGTCCTAGGGTTTCACTTTCACTTTTGACGGTGTGCTTTCAACATGATCACCAGAGGTTGATGACACCGGATTGTGCAAACGAGGAGACCAGTCCCTTAGTATTCGGGGGATGCAAGGAAAATCTCTGTGAAAGTGGTCTCCTTTGCAAATGACACATGGCGATTTAGGCCTGGTCGGTGCAGTGTGTGGATTTTCGTTAGACGACACTCGTTTTCCCCCATTCGCCTTTGGCTCCTTCTTCTTCTTTTCTTTCTTCTTCTTTTCCTTCTTCTCCTTAGGAACTTGACTTTTGGCTTTGCCAGCCCCATCAAGCGAAGAGGAAGGAGGAGAGGAAGAATTAGAGGAAGTAGAAGGTTGGTGGGCAACTCTGGACTCGTCTAATTGCTGATTCGATTGTTCAGGAATAGTGGTGTTCTGAACGACATTGGTTGAGAAGAGCCATACCGGCAAGCCAATTGTCAGTCCTGGAAGTGACAATGTGGCCATATGGGGTGCACCAACATCTCCCCAAGAGGAGAAGGGACTAGGATTTCCACCAAGGGGAATTCCTTGGTTGGTAGACTCCATTTTCTCAACCTAAGATCAATGTAGGAAAGGGGTAATGAATATTCCGTTTAAAATAAATTTTAAGACGCTTTGACACAACTTGGTTTTTCAGTTTTTAAGAGTCGAGAAAAAACAAGAGATGACTCTAGTCTCCTTCGATTTTTAATGAGCCTGAAGTGACAAGTGCTCAGATGGACCTTTTCTGTTAAGGAGTCTGAAAAGGAACGAAAGGGACTGCTCTGGAGATCTAGGTAGAGGGAGTACTAAACCAATCACAAAACTGCAGAATACTTTTTACGGTACGGAAGTCAATCTTCCTGAATGCTGTGTTCGGTGCATTGCGATCAGTAGGGCGGCCGACACGACTTCCTATGGATAAAAGGCTTTAAGCCTATAGGGGTCTCCCAATATATACTCGACGGTACGTGGGAGCACAAGTTCGTACTGGCACTTATCGTCTCAAAGTGGAGGAATCACCCAACCATCAGTGAGGACAACAGTTACCAGGTTTTACGACGCCAGAATACATCTCTAGCCTAGACCTCTAAATGTTGTGCGTTAAGTTCCAAAGCGTTGTTAGATTCATTCAATTTATTTTAATTTGATCTTTCTTATGAAGTTTGCCTTTTGGGTTCACCACGAGATGTAGATGTAATTCCTAAAATTCAATCTAAAGATGATAAGAAAACTTTTATCTCTTTTCAGCAATGAAAATCCTAGCTACAAGCGGAAAAGAAAGACACAATCTTTTCACAAAGAGCAAAGAGCACACTGTATTCCTAAATCAAGCCAAACAGACTGCCAATATGCAAATGCACATGTCCATGTATTTGTTTTTCACTATCTTAATATTGATGCCTAAAAAGAAAGTTGATGTACAAATCTGAATTTGCTTTCAAGTGACAAACACAAAAAAGCTTCTTTTCGAAATCAAAAGGTAGAGATGATTACGACACTTTATGATTTTGAAATAAATACTCGTTTCGACACTAGAAAGTTACAAATTCAAACCAAAGGAAAAAGTAAAAGCATAATCGATAGTCAACAGCAAATGAACTTTCTCCTATGATCAAAATCGACACTTGGGACAGATCTAAATCAAAGGACAACAGTATGACTATTCTACTCTTGCAATGGAAAACTGTAAATGATGTAACAAACACATAAAAACATCTACAGTCTTTTTGTACAAAGGAGGCGGAATTACGGCAAAGAAAAGGGGTTTTTAAACAAACACATACACTGATCACAGGCTGCAAAAATCATAGACAAAACTGAAAAAATGAAGCAAAGAACCTCAGCTGCACAAGGCTAGGCTGATCAGCGCACCTGTTACACAGCGAAACTGCATTGCAGCGTAGGTAGACCTCTCGGGAAGTGCGTTGAAATGCAGAACCTCTTCACAGAGCTTGCGCTGAGGCAGAAACGAGAATTCTATCCAGGTTCTGGGTCACGGTTTGCAGTTTAATCTATGGTTTTTGGCCGAGTAAAAGCAATCAGTAATGCACAATCAGAGGGTAGATTTAAAGGAAGGTGTAAGAGCTATCACAAAGGGCAATCAGATCATTTGTGAATCAGCTGTTCAAATCATAAACAGATCCAGTGAATGGATTGAAGTAGCAGATGTCTACTATGCATTTGTTAATGGCAAATGCAGTTCGATTGCTACTTCTAAGTTTATGAAACAAACAACAAGAGAAACACAAACAAACTAATTAGACACGATCCCCAGCGGAGTCACCATTTTGTTAACGGGAAAAGTGTCTATTCAGAACGACCCTATCCCACTAAGGTGTGACAGTGACCTTAGAAACAAATAGAGAAAACTACTTTCATATTCTTCTTTATGAACTATAAATGAAGAGGAATAGGATGAACCAACCTGTGTCTCGTGCTAGTCCTTTGATCCAATCTCTCTCCTCTTTGACAGCTTCCAGCTACCTGCTCCCTTACTTGCCCGGCTTCACCAAGTTCCTGTAAGATCACAGAAGAAGAAAACTACACAAAGACATGGATTTATATTCATAAATAGCTTAGGATCAGATTTAAGCTAAACATACAAATGTAACAAACATCAATGATACACAAGCATGTAGGAGAAACTCAAATAGTTTTATTGATATAACAAGAAGATCCAGGAGGAGTTACAACCAATGATTCCTGATCCAGCATCAACCTCCCAGCAAAGAAGCCCCTCTTCACCTCCAACAAAGCATAAATCACCCAATACTTTGATATCTATCTCAAAACCAACAGCAATTCTCTGCAATGTACAAAATTCCAGCCTCCGGATCTCTGGGATGAGGGATCCATATATAGATGTATGCAAAGAGGATGCGTCAGCTTATGATTTGACTAGTGGCTTCTCTCTGTCAATTCTTGCTTCCACTTGGAGACTGAGAGCCTCTTACTCATCCTTGGTCGAACTCAGTGAGGCAAGTGTCATTGGAGAAGATTCTGGAAGCTTCCATTGACTTTCCACCTCGCGGAATGGCAATGCCATTTGTCATTTCCCACTCAATGCACCCTGGTAGTGCATTTAGGTGTGTTGCAACACACCTAGCTAGTGTATTTGGGTGCTATGCAACGCAGCTAGCCAGTGGAGCAGCCGAAATGATCCTGATTTGACTGATTCTTAGCAGTTTCTGGTGGAGAACTTCTGGGAGAAGCTGTAATTTGTTGACCTTGTTCCTTTAGAGGTTGGAACAACACTTTTAGGGACTTAGGATCCCTTGGTTTATGGACATTTCATGCTTAGAGTTGTATGGCACAAAAATGTCTATAACATGCAGGCAGAAACACATGATAGTTGTGAGGTGTATCCTTGTACCCCACAAGTATTCCCAACTCAAATGTTGGTTCTAGCTTCTTCCGAGCATCTTTGGTCACATGACAAAAGACTGGTGATCCAAAGATGTGGAAGTGACTGACATCTGGTCACTTCCCCAAAAAAGCCTCTATAGGTGTCTTCATCCCCAACATGTGATGAGGACTTCTATTCTGAAGATATACTACTATATTGTATGCCTCAACCCACAGATGAAGTGGTAGGCCTTGGTCATGCAACATCGCTTGAGCTGCTCCCACAATAGACCTATTCTTCCTTTCGGCCACCCCATTCTGTTGTGGGTTATGAGGTGCTGTGAGTTCCCGTTTAATTACTTATGAAGCATAGAAGTCTTTAAACTACTGGGAAACATACTCTCCACCGTTATCAGTCCGCAAGGCCTTTATTTTCATCCCTGATTCTAACTCTGCCAAAGCTTTGAACTCACAAAACTTCAAGAAGGTTTGATCCTTATTTTGCATGAAGTAGATCCAACATCTACGAGAAAAATCATTAACAAAAATAACATAGTACCTATGCTTTGCCATGGAGGCTGTAAAGAAGGGCCCACATACATCTGAATGAACTCATTCTAGAACTTCTCCTGCTCTACTATCCCGATCATGAAAGGAATATTTTACATACTTACTCAAAGTGAAACCTTTGCATGTGCTTGTTTGCTCCAACTTACACTTGGGTAATCCAATAGAAATTTGCTGCATGATCTTCAAGGCCCTATGATGCAAGTGGCCCAGTCTCCTATGCCATAACTTGCCAATATATTAGCCATGCACCACCTCTACTTTGGAACTCAATGCAACACAGTCTTCTACCTATAACTTATTGAGATTCTTAATTTGAATCCCTATCTATTTGGTTTGTCCAGTGCCGATATGCCTTAGGAAAACCTTTCCCAAAGTAAAGACTACATCATAGCCTTTATCCTCAGGCATAGCAATATACACAAGATTATTTTTCAGCCCTGGTACATACATAACACTAGAAAGAGTGAGGGGAGAACCATGCTCCCTCTGAAACACAACTGTACCTTCACCTGAGACAGCGTACTTTCCGTCATCGCCCATCTTGATCCGTATCTGGAGATCCTCCTCCTCCAAGGTGCTGGAAATATTCTTGTCACCTGACATGTGGAAAGAGGCTCCATTGTCCAAGTACCAAACACATCCCATGTTGGATGAAACCATGCATGCAATAAGTGAGAAATCCATCTCAAATTGTGAAACTGGTGCATCACCATCAGATTCCTTGGAGGAACCTTTCTTGGACTTCTTCTTTGGGAAATTAGTAGCATAATGGCCCAACTCATGACAATGAAAGCATCTCAACTTCAACTTGTCAAACGTATTCCCTCCTTGAGAAGACTTGGATTTGGATTCCCTCCCTTTCCCTTTCTTAGCTTTAGATGCTAAAGCCAAGCTCTCTTCGTCATCATGTTTTGATGAAGAAGCTCCATCCTTGGTGCTCCATCTGATCTCCTCCTGCATCGAATCCAACCATAGTCATTCCCAATCTGGCAGTTTGTCCCTTCCATTCACTGAGTCCTTGTAGCTATTCCAGCTCTTAGGAAGGCCAAGGAGTGCTAGACTCACCATATCATCATCAGTAGTCACTACCCCTACACTTGCAAGCTCAGCCCTATAGGTGGTGAGCTTGTTCAAGAACGTAGAGATAGTGTCACCCTTTTCGTACTTGATCTTGCAAAGTTTGTCCTTCAGTGCCAGCTTCCTCTGATCATTGTTATTCTGATATAAATCTTTCAATGTTTTCCACATTGCATTCGGAGTCTCCTTCCCATGGAGGCTCGAAATTATGTGATCTCGAACTCCCTCCAGGATGATTCTCCTAGCTCTAGCCACACACTTCTTCCATTCCACCAATTGAGTAGCATTAGCAGACTTAGGGACTTCTTGTTCAATGAAGTCTTTAAGGCCATTATCTTCCAATACTGCCTCCATGTGATCCTTCCAAGCTATATAGTTTGAGTTGCCATCAAGGGCATACTTAAGCCTCAAACCATAGAAAGCCATCAGAGAAATAGATGTGATAAGAACTTGAGATCTATATCCCAAATAATAAACTTTGAATTTCTCTTGCCTGTATATTGTTCTTCCTTGATCACCTGTGCTCTGATACCATGTAGAAATTTCACACCTCTAGATCAAACTGATATATGTAATGTACTAAAGCATTATACTTGATCTAGTTCTACAAAACATTAAGAGGAATCATAATCGATTTCATGAGCAACATCAAGCATAAACACATATAATTGATCAAGAGAAATAATCAACCATAACACAAGATATATCACTGGGGAAAGCACCAGCATAAAACCCCTATCTGTATTATCAATCAAGTGGAAATCCTCTTCTGTTTATAAAAAGAATCAACTCAAGAGCTATCTTGTACTCTCTGCAATCAAAAGATGAAGATCATAGACTACCTAGGCCTCAATATATAGGCCACAAGTCCTCCACTCTCCTATATTACATATTTCTCTTGGAAATAGATCCTTCTCCATGCAAGGAATACTTACTAGAAATATCCAAGCATCTGATAGTACATTGTCCCTCATCTGATCTCAACTAGGCCTCTATCTAAACTGACATGCATCAGTTATCCATGAGGGAATGCTCAGTTATCTGAAATAATAGTTTTCACATGCATGCAAGCATTAACAAGCTATATCTCATTAATTTAACAAATTTTTAAATTAATCTAACTGGACTTGACTAAGTCAACTAATCCTCTCATTATAGAACTCATACTTGATTCCTCAATCAGTGGAGAAAATCAAGGATAAATTCCTCAATCAGTGGGACAACTAATTGCATGTTCTCACAAAGACTTCAAGTTTAATTTTCCATAATTAATTAACTCATGGAGATTAATTAATTAATATTTTAAATTGTTGTTAAGACCAAATTCGTTTTTAGTTCCTATAGTTAGACCAGGGACTCCTAAAAATAGGAAGGGACCCAGAAATACTATTTTTAGACGATTCTATTTTTAGCAGTTTCACCTCTCACCCAAGGTGGCCAAAATGCTCATTGGCCAAACTGTTATTTTTAGAAGTGCTATTTTTAGGAGTTCTACTTTAGCACATTCTAAATTTAGCATTTCTTGTTGCACGCTTTTAAACAATGAGGAGCGGAAGAGGCTATCGCGGGATCGAAGGATTAGAAAATAGTCCTCTAATTTCACTTTCATGAGAAAGAGAGGAGGAGATCGTAGGGTTCTATCCGAGAAGCACAGTCCCACTGATAAATCAGTGCACTCCACTAATACCACCACTATCCATGCCACCACCTAGTTCACCTACATCAAACCCATCTTCACCTACCCCACCGCCGCCACCACCGAGGGTTGGGATGGCAGGTGTGATCAAGTTGCCGATACTTAGAGGCATAGTAAATGAGGAAACAAATCGGTTATGGTTCGTGGTAAAGGCTGTATGTGAAGCCCAAGGCGTAACAGATGAGAACATCAAAAAGGCTTCTATGGTTAGCACGCTGCAGGACCGTGTGTTGACGTGATATATAAAGTACTCGAGCGATCACCCGAATGCGAGAATAGCAACAATCCAGGATGCATTGAACAAAGAATTTAGCTGCCTAAATCAGAAACGTAATCGATCAAAGGGTTCAAGGAAATCATGATGCTACCTGTTTCCAGGAAAGCTAGTGTCTTTTTGATCTGTTAGTCCCACTAGGATTGGCAGCTATCCTAGAAACAAACAATCAAATCAATTTTCGTTTTCCTCTATGTATGATAGATAAGAGAGAAGAAAAGGGACCGACCTGGATCTTTCGCTTGACTCCTTGCTTGATTTCCCTCCCCCTTGATAGAGCTTGCAACTCCTCTCCTACTTGTCCCGCTTAGATAATACCTGTAGGAACAAAGTAACAAAACACCATCAAAGCATCTCACTCTATTATATCATAAACAATGCAGAATCAGAAATACATTGAACATACAATCGCATTCACAAATAACAAGATTCACAAATACACGATTTTATGGAGGAAAAATCAAAGAACTTTATTAAAATAGAGGGAGAATTACAACCTAGCTGTCTGATCCAGCATCATCCTCCCAGCATAAAAGCTCCCTTCACATCATGAAAAGAAAAATCACCCAACAATACAATGCTCTTTCTCAAATACAAACTATTAGCACTTCCTTACAAATTACAAAATTCCAGCCTCCAAATCTCTCAGATGAGGGATCCATTTCTAGATGTCTACAAGGGTGTGAGTCATCTCTGGGTTTTTGATTAGTTTCATTCCACTTGTTGTTCTTGGTTCCACTTGGAGATTTCTTGGATCTCTTACTCATCCCTGGGCGAATTCAGAGAGGCAAGTGTCATAGGAGAAGTTTCTAGAAGATTCCATGAGCATCCACTTAGCAAACTGTCTCGGACATTTTTCCATTCTCACTCATTGCACCCCACAGAAGGCCTCTTTAGTATGCATCGCACCTGGCTAGTGTAGAATTCAGTATGCATCACACCCTAACAGTGGAGAAGTCAGTATGGTCCAGTTTTGGCTAGTTCTGAGTGGTTTTTCAGGTGGAACTTTTGGGGAATGATGTAATCAGTTGACCATGATCCTTTAGGGTATGAAACAACACTTTTAGGGGTTAAATATCCCTTGTTTTATTGACATATAAGATTGGTGTTACAGTGCCCAAATATGTCTATAACAGTTTCCCCCTAAAGCATGAAGTCTTAAATCTTTTGATGTCCGGTGAAATGATTTATCATGAGGATCCGAGGTATTCGAACTGGAAGATGACCTATATAATATACAATAAAATACATCATCATCATATTATTTTCATGATCTAGCTGAGGTGGGCATTCCCATGCCCATCTTTATAAATTCATTTTCATGTACATAGGACAGATAATCGTCTGCAGTTGCAGACTGGTGATTCTTTACATGTAAAATCATCATCTCTAGCTTGGATGATCAACTTTGTAGCTTTTGTGTACATTTGATGTCTTTATATTCTTGAATATATCGCAGCCTGGATGGATGAAACAAGATCTGGGGTCTTCAAACTCATTCAATCTTCGCTCGATGTACAAGTCGATCCATGTGAAAAGATGTCCTGAAGTCAAACATGGAAAGACATTGCCTGATTACCAGCCAATAATGTAAGTTGTTAACAAGCACGAGAGGAATCACCGATAATGATAATGACCCTCAAGGTACTACAGTACAATTCACATGGTGTGAATATATGATCCGATGTTGAACACCACGCAAAATCTTTCAGTCGAAGACCATTGATGTAACCCTATCACCGGAAGTGAGAAACTTGCCATTGAGGCATGCAAGCTTCAAAGTACTGAAAGGGTTGTTTCTAAGTCAACTTCTTGGATAATGAGCTGATGTCAACAAGAAGTGACCCGTCGTAGGAGGGCCTTAATGTATCCCACATCTATGACATGAAACGAAGCAAATGATTTTTTGGAGGTGAAAACAATCTGATGATACAAGGTTCAGGAATGGCAGTCATGAAAAATGGAGGGTGAAGGTATTGCAGTGGATGAGGCATTAACTGGATGGTGAATTCTCTGAATGACTTCTCTTGAACATATCGACGACACTGCGATGGATTAGTAGCATTAACCCCAAAAGATGGATGGTATGGAGGACCAATGGTGATATGACACTTGAACAGAATAACCCAACCCGACTCAATCATGGTGATGGAGTGAAAGTATCATGTTCAAGAGCGACCTGCTACCAATAAAATTCTTGAAGTTTTATTCCCTTTTTCCCCAGTCATTGCTGACCAATACCTCTTTATTTTTTTCAAGCTTGAGGAGGATAACATATGCTTGTTCTAATGACAGTGAAACTCGTTCTTGTCTGGGTGGACAAGTTTTTCACTATTGTTTTCATGAGTTTAACGACAAAGACAACTCAGTCCTTTTCATGTTTAGAGAGTTTGAAAAGGGATGAAAAGGAAACTCCAGCAGCTCTTTTTCATAGCATAATCCCTTAAGTCCGAAAAATATTAAAATAATACAAAAGGGATGACTTTTCCGATCACTTTAGCAAGCCTAAAAGGACAAGCGCTCAATATTTTTCGTGAGATGATCCCTCAGGTCTGAAAAAGATTAAAATATATAGAGGGATGGCGCTTCCAATCACTTTAGCAAGCTGGAGAGGCCAATTGCTCAACAATCTTTTCATATTTAACAAGTCTGAGAAGATTTTAAAGGAGACTTGTTTTTGAGGAACGAGTGGTGTTTCAGGGTAGCAACTGGTTCCGAGTAAGCTTGGAACTTCTCAAAACATGGTGATGTGAAGAGGGTGTCTAACAGGACCACTCATTGCAACTGTTCCTCAAAATGGTAAACAATCAAGTGAAAGAGTATGATCTGCCAAAAGGATGGAGGTGATGGAAGGAACACAACCAAGGTTCAAAAGGCTGATATAATTGCGATCACAAGGGTTATTTACCGAAGGTGGGTTCATTTTTTAACGATCTTGAACTCTGGGAGAACATATGCTCAGTGGTAGGTTTATTTTTTAACGAGCTTGAACCATACGATAACATTGCTCATTGAAGTGGTCAAAGATTTTTACTGTTTAGCACATGAGATTCTTTCGACGGTTGTTTAACTTTCTCAATCACTCCATCAAATTGATTAGAAATACATATATATGTACGAAAAATGGATGAAAACTAACATTTTACTTGAAGTACGTGAATAGTAAACATAGAAAGTAGCTTTACCTTTCATTTTCATTCTTTGATTTCAAATTTTGGATTTTGGAGCTCTAGAGTAGTTTTCCCCCTCAAATTTCATCAGTTGATTTTGGGAGATCCGGTGGACTATTCTCCACGCCATCAAGACTAGGTAGGAGCTAACTCTGAGCTCTTCATGTTCATTCCATCTTTTCTCGATTTTGAGCAAGTTTTTCCATTTTTCTGGGCCCTGGGGTTTGAAGAATTCGTTCTCCATCCATCGCACCTAGCTTATATCGAAAGGAGCGATGCATACTGAGCTATTCACTGGCTAGTTAGTATGCATCTCACCTTGCTCAAAGGCAAGGTGCGATGGGCACAGAAGGGAAACTTTACATGGTGATTTTTCATGAAATTTTTGCCTATTTTTGCTCAAATTTGGATCCTAACTTATCTTTTGTCTATGTTTCGGATATTTTTTGGATCAAGATGGTTGTAACATGGCATGAACATGAACATGAAGAAGAGGACATGATTGCCTTACATGAAAAAGGCAAAGTTACTGCATTACGAAACTGTGGTTTACTAAAATTCTTCCACATATCCAACATGAGGCAACAAATCAGTTTGTTGATGTATTTTCTTGATGCTTGGGATCCAATTAACCAGGTATTCCAGATCAGAGGAAAATCTATTCCATTGACAGTCGAGGATATTTACTTTCTGACGGGGTTATCGAGGCGTGGTGCCCCTCTTTCACTCTCAGGATCCGCCCGTGGAGGTGAATCCGTGAAAGATTATATCTATCAGTTCTATATAGATGGATCTCAGTCCAACAGAGATGGCAAGATAAATATCTGGGATGTCACTGATCAGCCCTTGAGGACCATTTTATTTACCTTTTCTAGATTGGCTGGCAGCGCGGCTTTACACTTGGCAAACAGATCTTACATGCAGTACACCCTGGAATGCCTGGAACCGAAGGTGTTCAACTGGTGCGAGGTGGTAATTCCTGTCATAAAGGAACATCTCTCCAAAGTAAAGAATGGAAGATCCAAAAAATTTTGCTGTGGTTCCATATTGACTGCTTTTGCCTTGGAGAGGATTCCACTGGTGTAGCCTCAATACATTTCACTAGGATTACTAGCACTGGGGGAACCACGGATGCAAAGATGGGTTGATCTTATGGCTAGACATGTCGGTCAGTCACAAATTTCCTTCTCTGATTCCTTTTTCAAGTGGTTCGATCGTCAGGTGATGGTCTTCGCGAAGTATCCATATGTCAAGATGGATTTTCTAGGTGACCCAGATTTGGCATTACCAATTGGCGAGTAGTGGAGTGCGATAGGTAAAATGATTCGACCACATCTTTCTTTATCAGCTTTATAATTTTTTTGTGTTTTTAAATGTTATCAAGACTAATTGAACTCGTATGTGTGTGCAGATATTGGGCCAATGCGACAAGCGGCACGCCCACGGGCGGTAGCTGATGCTCCAGCAGGAGAGGCTATAGGGAGGGCTGTCCTTCGAGATCTGGACATATCGGAGACCATGGTAGTGATGCAGGATCAAATTGAGGGCCTCACTCTCAGTATTCAGGATGTCAGGACTGATGAGCTACCCTTGAGGTTACAGTGCCACACTACTGGTGTGCCGAGTCGATGGACCCGACTCTTGCACATGATCGCACAGGCAGTGACATGTTATCACCAGCATCATTAGTCTAGGATGCTTTTCTACATTCATTTTTGAGTTTCTTGGTCATGTGACCGATTTTGTCTTGAACACAAAACATTTTGTAAAAACTACAAACAATTATATATTTTTTATTTTTGGAGTTTTATTTTGGTTAAGTTATGCAATCCTAATGCAAATGTTAATGTAAAATGCTTTCTTTACAAATGCTGCAAATGTCTATCTAACACATAGTTTGCTAATGAATCAGTTAATGTGTTTAAGTTTCTGGAAATGTGTTGATATTGAATGGAATCAAATTGTATTTCCAAAATCCTGACTCTTAGGAACATACGATAAATAGTCGGGTTCCGAACGGAATAAACGCTAGTAAGCTGTAGAATGACAAGTTGTGAATCTAGCCTGACAACGAGTCGGCGTATGCCATGTGAAATGGCATCAGAGAGAAGTTCAATCAACGCGCTATACTCAACGATGTTGTTCATTGATCGACCAATACATATCCCCCTGAAACTCACTAACTCACTGCTTGGAGTGAAAATGGCCCAGGCCACAGAAGATAGATTCCGTGTACTACGACTAGCTCCATCGGCATACCCAACAAATGGTTCCAAAAAGTCTGACATCTACAACAAATGCAAAGTGGATTACCTAACCAAAATGATAACTCTAAAAGAAAACAAAAATGTAACAAAAGTATATATACAAAGAGTGTACTACACTTAATTAAGCATAGTAACGCTTAAGATACAACCCGTTTCGGGGTTGCGACAGTGGAATCCCATCATAATCCACCAGCTCGTAGGCTCCTTTTGTCAATACTTATTTAACAATGTAGGGGCCCATCCATAATGGTTTGAACTTACCTACTCCCAATTTGTCAGAGTCCTGATCGTAAAGCAAGACCAGGTCACCTTCTGAGAAGACACGAGGCTTGACATTTTTGTCAAATTGTGCCTTGACACATTTCTTATGAGCTTCGTTAGCTAGCACGACGTCATGACAGGTTTCATCCAAGTGGATTAGTTCCAAGAAACGAGCCTCTTCCTCCGAAGTTTCGGGAAGTAGATCAATTGCAAGCTTGAGAGACGAAATTTCACACTGAATTGGTAAGACAGCTTCCAAACCATACACCAATTGAAAAGGCGTAAATCCAGTCGCATTTCTCACCGAAGTCCTATATGCCCACAGAGCTGAGTACAGGATTAAATGCCAATTCTGTTTGTGGACTCCAATCATTCTCTGCAACATGCGCTTAAGGACTTTGTTGATCGCCTCAACCTATTCGTTAGCCTACAGATAATATGGAGTAGAACTATCATGGGACAGTCCTAATTTGGCAATCAATTCAATCATCATGTGATTGCAAAAATGCGATCCATGATCTGTGACTATAGCCTGTGGAACACTGAATCTAGAGACAACATGATTGAAAAAGAAAAGAGCAGTCGTTTCATTACTGATGTTTAATGTAGGAATCACCTTGGCCCATTTTGTAAAATAGTCAATAGCGACTATAATATACCTGTGCCCCCTGACCGAGGTGGGGTTACATGTCATGAAATCAATGACCCATTTAGCGAATTTTCCAACAGCAACTACTGGATGTAGTGGTGCAGGTGGTAATCTAGTTTTGCGATCAAAAATCTAACAAGCATGGCAACTTCTAACGGCAATTATGTAATCTTTGAATATAGTGGGCTAGAAGTAACTAGCTCGTAAGATATTTTGTGTAGTAGCGTAACCAGATAGATGCCCCCCACACGCACCTAAATGACAGTCATTCAGAACTTTTTCAGCCTCCTCATGCATGAGGCACCTTCGCAAAACTGTATCAACACCATGACGGTAAAGTGTATCACCAACGATCATGTAGTCTTTGGCTTGGTATCGAATACGCCGCTATTCCGAGCGAGAGGTGTTTGGCCTAAAAGTTTGGGTTTGGAGATAGATCAGTATATCTCCATACCACGGATTGCTTGACGATATCAGAAACAGAGTCTCATCCACGATTTATGCTTTAAATGTTAAATCGTTGGATGACGATGGAAGGTCACAAAGTAACTCCGCGAAGACGAGATACTTCTTTGATTTGGATTTGGTGAATTCCAGATCAAACTCTTGCAAAATGGCTATCCATTTGGAATATTTTCCCCCTAGTAATTGATGTGACAGAATGTAGGTCATAGGGTTGCAATCTGACACAATGGTGGTTTTGCGAAAGAGTATATAGTGTCGAAATCTCTGTACTGCTTGAATAACTACTCAAGCCAGCTTTTCAACATACGAGTATTTGCTTTCTATATCATTTAAGTTTCGACTTAAATAATATATAGGATGTTATATTCCATCATTTTCTTGCACTAAAACCATAGCGATGGTTGTATCTGCGGTGGCGAGATACAGGTTAAATTCTTTTTGATAGTCAGGAGCATATATTAATGATGCTTTTATCAGGGAATCTTTTAAAGCATCAAAGGAAGCTTGTGCAACTTGATCCCAGTTGAAGGGTGCTTCTTTTCTCAAAAGACGTGTATAACCTTTAGCGAGTTCGACATAATGTGGAATGAACCTCCTTAGAAAGTTAGCTTTCCCTTGGAGTTTTTGAATCTGAAGCAAATTTGAAGGTGGAGGCATGTCAAGGATTGCCTGAACCTTAAATGGGTCGAGTCGAATTCCGTCTTTAGAAACTACAAAACCAAGTAATCGATCAAAACCAACACAAAACACACACTTTTTTGGATTGAGTCGTATCTTGTTGTGTCGACAACGTAGAAATATGGCTCTCAAATGTTGCAAATGATCAGTTTTCTTTTGCGAATGCACTAGTAAATCGTTGAGATACGGTTGAACGATGTGCTTGATGTCATGGAAGGCGTAGTTCATTGCCCTCTGAAAAGTTACCCCTGTGTTCTTCAAACCGAAAGGTAATTTACGATATGTTAATGTGTCCCACGGACATATAAATGTAGTCTTTGACTGGTCCTGTGGGCGGATATTGATTTGATTGTATCCGGAAAATCCATCCATAAATGAAAAGATTTTGCATCCGGCACATTCATCAATTTTCTGGTCAATGAAGGGTGTAGGATAGTTGTCCTTTGGATAAGCTTGATTTACATCCCTATAATCGATGCACACTTTAATTGTTCCTTGTTTTTTCATTACATGAACAATGTTCAATACCCAATCAATGAGAGGAACAGGGTAAATGAAACCAACGTACAAAAATTTTTCAAATTATGCCTTAATGGTAGCGCCTTTCTTCAGATGAATAGGTCAAAGCCGTTGTCTTACTGGTTTGACATCTAGATACATCTTTATTTCATGTTCAACAATTCTCAAGTCAATGCCTGGCATTTCTTCATATGACCATGCAAAGACATCTCTGAATTCGCGAAAGAGAGCGCAGTAAATTTCCAGTTCTGATGAAGAACATGATTTGCCAACATGAATATTCTCTACAACATTAGGTTTGGTCAAGATATTAATGGCGATAGTTTCTTCAATATTGGACAGTTTCTTGAAGGTGGGAACAATGGTAGTAATCTTCCCACGACGTCTCTCCTATCATCATAGACTGAATGATTCCTTCGTCTATAAAATGTATACGAGACCAAGGATCGGAAGAGGTACCATACTCTAGAGACCTATCTATCCAAACACCCGCTGAGTGTTGAATTGGGTTTGCCACCCAGGCCCAGAAAATTGATTGCTACAAAGATTCTATGGGGCTTGGGGGCAACACCTCGTGATGATCCACTGTATCAAAATGGTCAGAGTTCTTCTTAATCTTTGATGATGTAGAAGATATCATATGACAAGTTTCCACTGTGGCCACTTCCGCCAGATTACTTGGAGGCAGGAGGGTAAAAGTACCCATTAAGGAAGGGTCTTTTAGGAGACCTACTCTAACATTTTGAAGCAATTGAGAACTTCCATGGATTAATGGAATGCTTCCAGTAAATTGTGAACTGTTGGGGAAAAAGGTTAGTTAGTCAACGATTGTAATTCCACCTTGGAAGGGAAATGCAATCTTTCTAAAATATGTCGACACAACGGCAGCCATAGCATAAATATAGGGCCTTCCCAATAAGATATTATAGCCAATGTTTCCATCAATGACCTTGACTTCAATTTCTACTGTCTTTCCCCCCAGTTCAACCTGCAAGTTACTTAATATCCCACACGGCGTGTATGTTCTTCCATCGAACACTTTTAATGTCATTGATGATCGTGACAAGGGTGGTGAGCCTAAAGTTTTCCAGCAACTCATTGACATAATACAGGTAGATTCCCCCTCATCAATAATTGTTCGATGAACAGTTTTATTGAGGGCTTTTACCTGTATAAGGAAAGCGAGTTGGGCCGGTAACTAAGGTTCGTATCCTTTATGGTTAAAGGACACAAGATTGGAATCCATTGGATCAAACCCACCTATTGCTGATAACAAAGCCTGTTTTGGGGAGGGGAAATTCTGTAGTACTTCAAGTGTTGACATAGCGGATGGTGATTGAGCCAGATCCTCCACCATATTATAATTATGTGTTGCTCAGGCACGAGGATTAAATGTTGATTTATGTACTACTCCCTTTGGTGGCTTTACAGTTAATTCAGGAACGATGGGCAGAAAAATTTCAGGCGAAGTCATTGTTGAACTACCGGATTGATCTGTAGCCTTGTTGTTCGATGACAGTGGATTCCCATAATATTTATTCCTTGTCGATATCAAAGCATCATTTTGTTGTTTTGAGATGGATAACATAAGCACTTGGGATGGGGAAGCATTATCGATAGCAATTAGATTAGTTTCTAGGTTCGGAGATGGATCAGTCAACACCACCAAGGTACTTGAAGTCTTTAAAAATTTTGTGACCTCAGGTCGATGTGGACAATTCTTCGTGAAATGGTCCTCATTACATATGAAACATGGATGACGAGGTTTCTTTTTCCCAGTAGGGTTTTTAGAAGATTTTTCAGGAGTTGAATTCTCTTGTTTCTTCTTATTATTTTTCTCTTTCTTCTTGCCCCTTGGTTGCTTTGGATTCTTGCCCTTGTCAAATGACACGGCATTAATCTCTAAGGCAAGAGGTTTGTCATTTGCTTTTTGACTAGAAACTGCAAGGGCTTTACCAGATGGAGCCTTTGCGATTTGCGTGCTTGAGGTACCAATCATGCCATCACTAGCATGAGAGTCCTTGTTTGATTTAGGAGGGGGAGGAACGGAAAATTCTGGTCTAGGAGCGTCAGGAATTTTGTCGTAGAGCGTGCCAGACTGAGTATAGATCAAGTCTAAATATTGTGCACGAGCAATGACTTGATCTTCCATGACAACTCCTCCCTTAGCCACATCCTCAGTAATAAAAGGCAATAATGACTTAATAAACCACTCAGATAGAAGCTGATCAGGAACATACATCTTTATAATTTGACGACGACGCCGCCACTCATGAATATGATCAGATATGTGAGTGGTTGTTGTCTGTTTAAAGTTGGTAAGGAGTTCTGTTCTCATTTCATATCTTATGGGTAATTGAAATTGGGTTAGAAAAGTAGTGGCAAGGGCGTTGAAGTTATCGAATGAAGTTCTAGGCAATTCAATATACCATTTTACTGTCGGACCATTTTTCGTTCATTGAAAAAGGCGAAGCCTAGTCGAATCATCATTCAAGGTGTTAGATGAGCACCATAGATTAAAGGTCATTACGTGATTCGATGGATCTTCACCTGAATTTCCATTGAATTTAGGAATATTAGAGGGAAGTTTATGAGGAATCGCTAGCCACCAAGGGCCTATGCAATTGGATCATTTTTCAACTGGTTCAAATCTGGTAGGCAAAGCATACCCAGGATAAGATGGAATCACCTGAACAGTAGGTCTTTGCATACTAGCATAATGTATCTGATGCTAGTAAATTTGATAAGGTTGCTGGACATAACCATTATAGTATGGTTGACGATAACCGTTTTGAAAATGCGGTTGTCCATTACCTACAAAGCCTTGTTGCTCAGTTCCTCAGTAGGTTTTCTGGAATTGCAGTTTTTGGTATTGCACCAGCCATGGTTGTTGGACCATTTTCTATTGCCCAATACTGGAAGATTGACCAAGATGTGGGGTGATAACACCTGTTTGAGCCTGAGTCTTTCCAGGTAAAGAAGCACTAACCTAAGGTTGTGATTGAGCCGTAGAGATAAGAGGCTATTGTATTGCAACCTGAGATACTTGAGGTTGACACACAATAGCCAGTGCCTGTACTTATGACACAGTCACAATAGTAGGTGTAGTTGGAATATTTGACACAGGTTGGACCGGTTGCATTGAGTACACAACCCTTGGTTGTTGAGGTAGTATTGGTACCCAACCACTGGATGTAATTCCAGTTTGACCTGAATTTTGTTGTAAACTCTCATATGGTTGTTCTCCAGGAGGGAATAATGAAAAATCATACTACCCTCCATATGGTGGCAATCCAGTGCTCAAAGGATATATTGGTCCTTGAAGACTAGTCTACCCAAATTGGTACTGGAATACAGGATCAATTTGCTGAGTTTCAACATAAGAAATACTAGATGAGACTCTAGATGAACAAATAGGAATAGACCATGTCATCGAAACAGCCCCTAAGTGGACTCCAGCTAGTGATTGATAACTAGTTGGGACAGATGGTATACCAGCAAACATTGTAAGAATGGCAGTAGGAAGCTCTGTTGTAGCTGTATCAAATGATACAGTCCTAGATGTTGATGGTTGCTTAGACATATTTAGTCTATCCAAAAGATTTTCTAGTGATTCAACAGGAACTTATGATGAAGGATGATTAAAAGAACTAACTTCAGGAATAGAAGGATATAAGTGGATCCTAGTTCCAAAATGCAATGGGGTACTAGATGGAAGATCCTCTACTATCTCTTCTATTGCAATCAGTCCAGGTGGAAGAGGTAGACCGTTAGTTCTGTAAAATATTTCTGGAGCCGAAGAATGTATTGCTTCTGTAGTGACAGAAACCGGAGGGGTGACACCTTCTGAATTTTGGGACTCAACTTCCAGATGTTCAGGTAAGTGAACTTCAGTCTCGAGCTGATCTTCTTCAGCTATAGAAGTGTCTACCGTTACACTAGGATCAGTTCTAATGTCCTCTTATAACTACGGAGCTTCTTCTATAAAGGAAAATGTACCAGAAATGATTGGAGTAACTGTAGTCTCTGATGATGTTGAAACACAAGTTCTAAATAAATCAGGTGAGTTGGACTCAATTAAACGAGACCGTTTTTTCCAGAATGGTTTCATTTCCAGAGTCAAAGACAGTTGACTCGCTAGTTTTCACGAACGACAAGGTTTTGATTGACTTTCTTCCATGATTGCAGATTACTTTATCAACTCAAAATTAAAGGGGAAAATAATGTTATTCCAAATTTTAATAAATTTTAATGACGCTTTGACACAACTTTTCTTTTTTCAATTTTTAAGAGTCGAGAAAAAGCTAAAGATGGCTCTAGCCCCCTTCGATTTTTAATGATCCTGAAGTGACAAGTGCTCAAATGAACCTTTTCTTTTAAAGAGTCGAAAAGGAACGAAAGTGACTATTCTGGAAATCTAGACAGAGGGATTACCAAACCAATTGAACATCTGCAAAATACACCTTGGTGATAAATTAAAGAGAAATTTCCAAGGACTTATGTACGACAATCAATCTTCTCGAATGTTGTGTTCAGTGCATTGCGATCAATAGGGCAGTAGACACGGCTTCCTATGGATAGAGGATATAAGCCTATTGTGGTCTCCCAATATATACTTGACGGTATGGGGAGCACAAGTCTGTGCTAGCACTTGTCGTATCAAAGAGGAGGAATCACCCAACCTTCAATGAAAATGATAGTTACTAGATTTTACGACGCCGAAACACATCTCTATCCTAGACCTCTAGATGTGTTGCGTTAGGTTCCAAAGCATTGTTAAGTTCATTGAAATTTATTTTAGAGTTGATCTTGCTTAGAAGTTTTCCTTTCAATGGTTCACCGCGTGATGTAGATGTAAAATTCCTAAATATGCAATCTACAATGATAAACAATCGTTGTTTATTTTGCAATGAAAATCCTAGCTACTAAGGAAAGAAGATTACAATTCTTTCAAACAAAGAGCAAACAACACACACTAAATGCACTTTTCCTAAATCATTTTTCTCACACTGTCTAAATGAAAATGCAAATGCATGTATTTGTTTTTCATTCCCTTAATGTGAGAAATTCAAAAAAGGAAAACTAAGTATAGATCTGAAATATTTTCTTCAAAGCGACATTTCGACAATTTCTTTTTCAAAATGAAAGGAAGACTTAAACAACACTTTTCAATTTTGAATAGAAGATGCTTTCGACACTTCAAATATCAATGAATCAAATCAAATACATGACAAAAAGTTCAATCGACTATCTGGAGAAGGAATACTTTACGAAACTCCTCTTTTTGACACAAAATGACAGTTACGACACTTTTGCACCAAAACGACAGATCAATTTAAACAACTTTTCGACAAAGGATTGTAAATGATGGAAAAATACATAAAAACATTTACTAATCCTAATCAATGGAGGATGGTCTATGTAATGCAAGGAGGCTTCAGCAATGAGATACTGTTCATAAGCAGCAAAAACAATTATACAGAGCTAAAAACAAGGACAAAAACCCCAAATTTCAAGGAGAGAAATAGGATTACTCAATCATCGCACCTGTGCTTCACAAAAACAGGGATGCATATCACCTTCTATACTCGGGAAGTGCGATGCATACTGGTTTCTAGTGACAGATAGTGCGATGGGCCAGGGAACGCAACTAAGATGGGTTTTGGCTCAAATTTGCAACTGATTTCAGTGAGTTAAGCTGAGCTATAATGGACAGTAAAGAACAAAGTACAGGGGTATGATCTTGAGAGGTTACTGAGCTACCAAAATGGCATCTAGAATGCTTGTAAGTCAGATGTTCAATTCATAAACCAAACCGGAGATTGACTGAAGCAGCATTCATCTACTATGCAATTGCAGAGCAAGAGCAGTTCGAAGACTATCTGGCTAACTTCAGGCTCCGTCTATAGTTTACAAAAAAAAAAAAAAAAAAAAAAAACAATCAAACTATTCGCTCTCCAGTGGAGTCGCCATTTTGTTTCTGGGAAAACTAGTGTCTTTTCGATTTGCTAGTCCCACTAGGATTGACAGCTATCCTAGAAACAAACAATCAAAGCAATTCACGTTTTTCTCTATGTATGATAGATAAGAGAGAAGCAAAGGGACCAACCTGGATCTTCTGCTTGACTCCTTGCTTGATTTCTCTCCCCCTTGATAGAGCTTGCAACTCCTCTCCTACTTGTCCCACTTAGAGAATACCTGTAGAAATAAAGTAACAAAACACCATCAAATCATCTCGATCTATTATATCATAAACAATGCAGAATCAGAAATACATTGAGCATACAATAACATTGACAAATAACAAGATTCACAAATACATGATTGTATGGAGGAAAACTCAAAGAAATTTATTAAAATAGAAGGGATAATTACAACCCAGCTGTCTGATCTAGCATCATCCTCCTAGCATCAAAGCCCTCTTCACCTCATGACAAGAAAAATCACCCAATAATACAATGCTCTTTGTTATGAAACCAACTCAAGAAAAGATAGAAAAGATAGATCAACGCCTTAGAATTCAGCCTCTTCGAGGGGGCAAGCTCCTTTACATTACATAAATGAATAATTCTTCGATGATACAAATGAAGAAACCTCCTTTCTATATATAGGTGTTTAAGGGGTCATAACATAATCAGAGCCGACATAACAATAATAATGTAAGGGCACAATAATAACAATAGTGGGCTTCTATGTGGCACAATAACAATAATATGGGCACTACATGGGTACATCAATATAATAAGTGGGTTATACTAATAACAATAATGGGTTACACTAGTAGTATAGGGGCCTAACATGCCCCTTTCCTTCAAAAGGTGTTGTCCTCAACGCTTGAGTAGTTCTTGATGCTTCTGTATAAAATTCTTGTCCTCCCATGTGGAATATTCAGCGGGTAAGTTCTTCCACTTCATGAGATACTCTGAAATTGATCGATTTCGTAGCTGTCGAGTTCTTGTTTCTGTGACTGCTCCAGGTTCCAATATGATTTTTCCTTCCTCTTCAATTTCTGGCAATATTGTTTGAATTGGGATCTTTTGCAACTTTTGAATAAGTGGCCATACTTCTTCATCCTTCTTCCATTCATCCCTTGCTTCGTTTATCCAATCTGGTGGGATAATATAAATAGCACAAAATAATGCTTCCACATCCTCATCCTTAAAGAGTCTTCCCATTCGGTAAGGTCGCCATTTTTTAAGTGCATGTAGTATTGCCAACATTTCCTTCTCATAAATAGTTGGCTTGAGATGTAGCAGTAAAAATACCCAATCACCTACATCAAAACATTTTTCACTGTGATGTTGATCTACCTGTTGTTTCGTTTGATTTTGCACCGAAGTGGCGGTATCCTTTAAAAGTTGGAGAACTTGTTGTTGATGCTCGATGTGATATTTCACTGCTTGAACCTTTTTCTTCTTCATATGTCCTTCTATCTCTAGAGTTTGAGGAGTGGTAATTTCTTCCAATCCTTTACAAGATATGGTTGGATTCATTTCTTGATGCTCGATGTGATCTTTCACTTCTTGAACATTTTTCTTCTTTATATGTCCTTCTATCTTGATAGTTTGAGGAGTGGTAATTTCGAACAATGAATTACAAGATATGGTTGGATTCATTTCTTCTTTCTCGATGTGATCTTTCACTTCTTGCACCTTTTTCTTTTTGATATGTCCTTCTATCTTGAGAGTTTGAGGAGTGGTAATTCTTGCCAATGCTTTACAAGATATGGTCTGATTCATTTCTTCTTTCTCTGGGGTGGGGTCCTGGCGTATATCTTCTTCTTTTGATGTTTCTTGATCCTTTTCTTCCTCTTCTTCATATTCTATGTAAAATAATTTCTTCTCAGCACACTTATGACCTTTAGTGCATTTGCTATCACAATTGTAACAAATCCCTTTTTCTCTTTTTTCTTCCAATTGTTGTGGTGTAACCCTTGTAGGTTGTGGAAGGCTAGGAGAAACAACACTTCCATCTTTATAGTTGTGAGGGGTACGCTTCCTAGTTTCCATAATTTTTCTTTCCACTATGTCACAAAGCCTTTTTACTCTTTCCAATTGTTGTGGTGTTTTTCTAAAGAAGGTGTTGCTCTTTGTATCCTCATAATGTGCTATCATTTCCTCCGTGAAAATTGACCACGTAACAAGTTGTTTACGAGAACAAAGCCCTTCGTACCATAAAAATTGATCTGGTTCTAAATATGAAGATGCAATACATACCTTTTGTAATAGTTGTACACCATGTAGATCAAAATATTGCTCCATCTGAAGTATCCAATTTACCGGGTCCTTGCCATCAAACTTCCTCATCTTTCTTTTTCTTAATTTTAGGAGCTCGACCTTGAAACGACTGTAACTCTGTATTTTCGGATCTTTAAGTTCTAAAATTGTGATCTATAGTAGCCCTCTATGTCCTCTTTCCAATGCCACCATTCTTATCCCAATTGGATTCTCTAAGAAAGAGTTATGCACAATTTCCCAAGATGACTTGATTATAGACCTTTCCAGAAGAAAGAAATTGTATGAAGTGCCACGTGTCATTGTTTCGACCTTTGGAACTGAAAAATGCATACAAGAAACTACAGTCTGTCCTCTTTCTATACCTTCTTACAAAATTTCAATCCGATCCCCAGAGAGAAAGTTATGACGATTTTCCCCAGGTCACCTGTTTGGAATGTAATTCAAGGGTCTGCAAAAAGACCAACTTCCTCAGATCATATCTCCGCAAATATAGCGCGAAAAGCTCTGAAATTCGGACCCAAGGTTTAGCACAATTTCTTCTAAAATGGGTTTTTCTTGCAACTTTTGAAACATTGTAGCAAAAAGTTATAGCGAAAATTCCACGATGACCTGTTTGGAGCAGCGAAACCCTAGAATCTAAAGCTCTGATACCAAATGTTATGAAACCAGCTCACAAAAAGATAGAAAAGGGAGATCCACGCCTTAGAATTCAGCCTCTTCGAGGGGGAAACCTCCTTTACATTACATAAATGAACAATTCTTCGATGATACAAATGAAGAAACCTCCTTTCTATATATAGGTGTTTAAGGGGTCATAACATAATCAGAGCCGACATAACAATAATAATGTAAGGGCACAATAATAACAATAGTGGGCTTCTATGTGGCACAATAACAATAATATGGGCACTACATGGGTACATCAATATAATAAGTGGGTTATACTAATAACAATAATGGGTTACACTAGTAGTATAGGGGCCTAACACTCTTTCTCAAATACAAACTAGCAGCACTTCCTTACAAATTACAAAATTCCAGCCTCCAGATCTCTTAGATGAGGGATCCATTTAAAGATGTCTACAAGGGTGTGAGTCATCTCTGGGTTTTTGATTAGTGTCATTCCACTTGTTGTTCTTGGTTCCACTTGGAGATTTCTTGGATCTCTTACTCATCCTTGGGAAAATTCAGAGAGGCAAGTGTCATAAGAGAAGTTTCTAGAAGATTCCATGAGCATCCACTTAGAAAAATGTCTCGGACATTTGTCCATTCTCGCTCATCGCACCCCACAGAAAGCCTCTTCAGTATGCATCGTACCTGGCTAGTGTAGAAATTAGTATGCATCACACCCTGATAGTGGAGCAGTTAGTATGGTCTAGTTTTGGCCAGTTCTAAGTGGTTTTTTAGGTGGAACTTTTGGGGAATGATTTAATCAGTTGACCATGATCCTTTAGGGTATGAAACAACACTTTTAGGGGTTAAAGAGCCCTTGGTTTATCGAAATATAATATTGGGGTTGCAGTTCCCAAACATGTCTATAACACTACCTGGTGAAACCCCATGGGATCTAGATCAAAGATTGAAGAATACAATCCGCGAGGCTAACATGCCACTGACAGATGCGTAGCACTGCGCATGGTTCGTGGCATCTTTGACACCACACCTGAGGATGGTGCTATCACAACAAAAGATCTCAACCCAAGCTAAAGCATTAGAGACAGCAATGAGGTTGCATGAAACTCCAATACAGGATCCAGGGTTGGGAGTTCAGCAAATCCACGCGCAACTACAAAACCTATGCTTAGAAATGTAAAGTTTGAAACAAGATAAGATGCCCTGATCAGAAGCACGCACAGACGTATGGTGCATAAAATGTAAAGGCTAGGGCCATGATAAGGATTATTGGCCAATATTTGCAAACTATCCAGCAAGAGGGGGACCAATGCCATTGTGACCAGAGGCACAAGTAGGGCCAAGCACAGTGGCTGCACTCTGGTGTGCGATCTGCCAAGTGGGGGGAAACACACCATGAACAAATGTCATCTATTGCCGAAACTTATATAATCCTCTCAGCAGCTATTTTACAATTTTTGTAGATCAATGGGCCATGATGAATGTAATTGCTGAAGTTATGAGTTGTTGATGGATCAGACACCTACTTATAGGATGCAGAATGAGGTGCAAGGTTAGGATCCAGCTACAGCAATAGTACAGGGTAGATTCCAAGGACGCAGACGGGGACGAGGAGGAATGGGACCTAGACAAGGGCGGGGACAATTAATCTGCTACAATTGTGGAGGACCTGGGCACTACGCACGAGATTGCATGAACCTGACCAGAACATGTTGCCCGTACTATTACCAATTCGATCATGAAGCAGTAGATTGCCCCACACTAATTGCACAAATGCAGGAAAAAGGGGTGCTTCAGGCTACTCCCACTCAGAACGTCCAGATGATGAAGGCGGAACCGCGTGAGGAGGATCCTAACATGAACATGATGCTCAGAAGTGGTGCAACTATAGGAGAAGATAAGGGGAAGCAACCTAAGGAGGATGCATGGGTTCACAAGGCCCCTATGAAGCAACCTGAATTTGATTTGGAACGTGTGAAGGAAACATTTATGGAAGCTAAGAAGAGCTTCGCGGAGGCTTCTACTTCGGGTAGCAAGGATCAAATTGAGCCAGAGATGGATACTTCCATGCTAACTACCTTTTTAGAGACATGCATGAAGCTACTACAGGACACTAAGGCAGTGAAGGGATTGCAAGAGTTGATAACTAGGTGCACAAGGTCGGATGAACTGCGCATGGTCTGTAAACTAGGTAAGAATGCTTTGCGCACCGAGCAGGAAATGCAGTTGACTGCCCAGATTGGGGATTATGAGATGGATCAAGTCATTCTTGATTTGGGGTTTGATGCAAATTTCCTACCTAAACAAACATGGGAGCACATGGTAAGGCCCGCACTACAATGGTCTCCTATCCAATTACAGATGGTGAACCAACAAAAGATCCTACCTATGGGGAGACTGCAAGGAGTCACAATGGACATCGAAGGTGCAAGCACACAAACCGATTTTGAGGTAATAGAAATTGTGGATGATAGTAATCCTTACCTCACATTATTAGGGATAGACTGGGCCATGGACATGAATGGGGTCATCAACCTGAAAAAATGAAAAATGATATTCGAGAAAAAGTCTCTCTGCGTAGTGGTCCCACTGGATCCAGCTAAAGGGGTGCACTACATTGATCCTGTGCGCGATGAGGATAGTGATGATGAATTGGATTGCATCTACCAGATCACAGTACAAGATCAAGATCGGGTGAACCCGACAGCGAACGGGAGAATCTCATGGGAACATGGCAATTCCTGCACATTGGACTCTGATGAAGAGATCGAGCAATGGCAGAACCGATTACATGAGGTCACAACGCTAAATTGTAATATGATGGTTAGATCATTACATCATGTAACAATAGAAGCAAGGGAGTTACCAACACAATGCACATGGAGGAACTGGTAGACCGCTGTGAAACGGCAATTCTGGAGCAAAAGCAGCCAGGTGCGCATCCGAGGCCACTGGGCGAATCAACTGCACAAGGGTGGAGGACACACCAACAGACTAGGAGAACGTGGAGTGGATGTAGAAGGCAGGTGCATGTACGCATTGGAGGACAAAGCAGGGGGAGTGTCCATCGGCAGTGTAGGATACAGGTGTATTGGTGCACGCGTCGAACCAGCTAAGAATCAAGAATTTGAAGACGCCACAGTGAGGCATTCTGCCAGCTGATCACGACAAAGCCAATACAAAAACCGGGGGGAGCAAGACCAGCATCCATTTGATAAGACCACCCAATAAGAATTTGCGGATACCAGGGGTTCAATGGGCCTCTAAATTAGCAGCAAAAGGAGAGGGACGAAGGTGACAGAAGTAACTCCTCAGACCACAAAACCCACAGTTCACAAGGTCCTGGGCAAAGAAATTCGGTGGTTGTAGGAAGCTATTCATCGCGGCACCAGCAGGCTTCACGAAATCGAGGAAGAACGGTCATGACTGAGGAGGAAAAGCACAATGTTGGAGGAATATATCAACAAAATAAAAGTTGGCATCGCACAAGCAGGCAGCACGAATCTGCAAATAAGGGAACTAGGCCTGGCTAGGTCTAGCTTGGTACTAGAATGAGCAGCGACCCTGCTATCATGGTTGCGACCACACCAACGAAGAAGTGTACCATATACAACAGCGCTTGATGGGATAACGGATACGAAGGAACTCGAAAGGTGCCCGCAGCCTGGGCTAGCAGGGATGGGGAAATCTCGCACCTAGGGTGTGACCACCTGACTAGCTGTGGAACACACAGTCTCAACGCCCCAAGTAGCTGAAAGGAGGCGTGGGACTATAAACAAGTTTGCAGGAGGCCTGCGTGAAAAGAGGGTTCCATGCAGGGCCAGTCGGTCTGCAAGATCACGATCGCACCTAAAGTGTTGTGTTGCCACGTGGAAAGGCTGGGAGGTGACCGTTGACATCACTATTCATGAAAAGAAGTTCGAGTTATGGCAGAAAGGAGTGGGCGGCTGTTCATTAAGACAAGAGCCCCGAGCTAGATATAGAAAGATCTGTTGATTAGAAGATATGAATAAATTGAAAAAGGAGGGAAGGGTTCCATTCAAATATACGCATTCATCTAAAAACCCTTTTACAACACTGGGATATTTGAGATTTGAGCTAGTACAAAACAATAGGCCTCCCATGAGTACCATGGCTAGAACGCGAGTAAGGTTCACAGAAGAATTGCATCCGACCTAGGAGGAAACAACAGAAGCAGCTATTGCCCCCGAGGTTCCAAAGTCCCCTCATACACCGTGACCCTGGAAAGACAAGCAGACGATGGGGCCAGTCAAGGTTCATCGAGATTCAGTAAGTTAGAGAAAGAATTTCGACGAAAATCACATGGATTTTCGCCGAAATTCTTTCTCTAACTTGATATGGATCACAGAAGCCTAAACTCGATTATTCAGTAAGTTGTCAATAGTCGAAAAGGGCAAAGAAATCACCACCGAACCCAACAAGGACGAAGAAGATTTGCAAGCCCTAAACACTCAGAGTGAATCATAGGTTGATGAAGAAGAGGATGTGTTCCTAATACCTTTACTACCCCCATATGTCTCTCCTTGGAATGTGATGGCCAAGATACTGAAGTGCCTAGACGCTGTGAAGAGTATGCTCTAGACCTCACTCCTTTGAGATGAGATAAGGTTTGATGGTTTGCCACTAGGCCGAGTACCAAATATCAAGTTCAAAGATTGGGATCTTGCGGACAGTGACAAGTTCCCCCAATTGGTTGCAGACAAATTGGTGAGCACCAGTATTGTAGCAATAATGCTGCAACTCCTGGGGCTCCCTACTTTACTTTTATCAACCCGGTAGTTCGTAACAAACTTGGAATCGACAGTGTTGTATGCACAAGTACTAGCTCTTACTGTAGGATGTCACTTGATCAACTAGCTCAAGTTCGCTAGGAGCTTAAGCCAAATTCTATGAGTTCTCAAAAGAAGATTTTAACTGTGATGGAAGAAAGCTAACTCTACAGGGGCTATCCTATTTGCAGAAAGAGAATGAAAACTGAAATGAAACGCAAACCCTAGCAAACCCTAGTGTACCCACTAACCCTACTTTTGCAAGAAAATAGATGGAAACTGATGAAATGAATGCCATTGACTACTGAAAATGTAAATTGCATTTATTCAAGCTACTTCTGTAAAGAAACAAGAAGAAATCATCTTTTTGTACTTTTGAGTGCTCTTATGTGAAATTATTATTCTTGTGATTTATCTGGTTATGATTGTGCAGAGATTTGGTGACAAAGGAAGATGGATTTGGCTTTTGCAGAGGGTGAGGAAGGTGTGGAGAGGTCCTGAGAATCCCCTAGTACCCTTCTGAAGACTTTCATTGTGATCAGACTTCAAAAAATCACTCACAAGAAATTCTACAGGAGGCTGCAGGGGATCTACAAGAGGTTCTACAGGAGGATCTACAGGAGGAGGCCGAAAGTTGTTTTTGGAGTTTTGAAAGTGGAAAAATGGTGGGAAAGGGAAATTAAGGCTATATGAAGGTGTGTAGGTGTCTAGGACTTATCAAGGAAGATCAGGGATGAACGTGATGGTTGGATTTGTTCAACTGGCAAGAAAACAGCTTTATGGAAAAAAGCAGAAATTAGGGCAGATTGGCGAAATGTTGTGAATGAGTTGGGAAATCAATGAGGAGTGATCTAGTGCTAGCTATTGCATGGATGGATGGTGAGATAGAAGGTCCTACAATAGATCTGCACAAAAATTGATCAAAGGAAGAACTATTATACCATGAAAACAGAGCTTTTTCTATCTTGACCTAATTTCTGACCTATAAACAGAAAATGTTGAACAGTCACTTATGAATAGAAAATCATGTGGAGAACTATGGTAAAAGAATAGAAAATGATCTAAGTAAGTGAATCTAAACTAATATCAACTTTTCCAAATCAGGTTATCACACTAGCAGTTGCATGGAAGAGCAAAAACTGTGTTTTTGGTGGCAGTAGTAGTGCCTTGACCTCAAATCATAGTCCCAAGAAGGGAGAAAGGAGATCAAGACCTGTTGTTGGCCTTTTTGAATCTTATTCTATCACTGCAACAACCTACTTGAGCAACTGAAACAAAAACAACTATATTAACCATCAAAAGCAACCTATTCTAACAAAGTAAAATGAATCTATGCAGCAGAAATTAACTCATGAATGAAAGAAAAAACATATAAATACACAAAGGAGGTGTTGGGAAGCTTGGGTTGGGCCCTAACCCAAGAGCTTTAGCCCTCTGAAAGAAATCAGTGCTGGCTCAAAAATTGTTTCATCTTCATTTATAAAAAATAACAGTTACATCACATAAATTGTTCTAAAAAAGAACTCAGAATAAGCTGACCAATGTGGTGCACAAAAGTGCAAAAATATACTAAGAATTGGCTAACCTACTGAGGCTCGAAGCCTTCTTATTTATACAAATGGGGACTTCCAATAGTCCTCCTAAAATCAAGGAACTCGACTTCTTAGAACTAAAGATAAACAACAGTCCTACTTGGCTTACTCGACTGCCCCTTGGAATCATCAATGTGGACCTTTGTGCTCCGAGTTGCTGATGGAAGATTCGAGGAAAGGGGTCATTAATGAAGGAGACACCCCCCCCCACAAGTCCTCTTCCCTATTTTCCTCAAGTTTGGCTTCCATTTGCTCATAAATTCCTTGTCTTTGTCCAAAATTGTCCAAAAAATCTGCATAAAACACTCATTAGACCACATGGCAAAGTGACTAACCCAATTCACTCTATTAGCATAAATATATTCAAAAAAATGCATTAAAATAATAAGAATGGTGGATTAAGTTGAAATAAGAGGCAGAATGAGCCCATATAAATACCCATTTCTGGGTCTCATCACAAATTACTACTGCAGAAATGGCTATTGGGTGTGGAAAAGGCAGGCTTACTTAATTTAAGGTGGATACCCCACTATCACCACGCGGCCAACACCATTTTTATTATCCGACAGTTACTCTATTTGGTACATGATGGGTATCTCTGGTTGGAAGAGTTGATTCCTATCACAGCCGATTTAGTACACCGGATTACTCACCTGCCTATTAAAGGGAATGACCCCATGGACATAGCTGGAACAAGTAGCGATGTGGGTCTTGCAGAAACAATGAAGGCTAAATATAAGCTGGAAAAATGAAAGCAGGGATATGTAATAGCAAGCATCAAAGACCGAGGGGTGCGAGTCACCACCTAGCTACTAGCCACTAAACTCATGAGGAAATATTGTGCAGATGAGGTGCCAGCCCCTATCATTGCACTTGTGGAACAGTGTGCAGAAGGAGTTTAGTTCAACTGGGTGCAGTTCTTATGCGATGAATTTCTAACAAATTGTAAGGAAGCCCAGGAAAAAGGTAAGACTTTCCATTATGCATGGTTGCTACTATCAATCCTTCTGGTTGCAAGAGAACTACCACAGGGTAGCCAGTTTCCTAGCATTGAGCACAACCTACCTGAAGCAGTGTGGTTTACTTCGCTCTAGGCTACGAAGGACGCCACGAGGGTCCGGGAGATCAAGGTATTTTGGATATTCATGGAAGCGAGTATCCGGACATGGATCACTCACAGACCGCGGATGTCCCCAACAGTCTACAACAATTTGCAAAGCACGGCCGAGTTCAAAGCAGACATGCACAACCTATATATCTGGGCGCGAAAGGATCCAAAGTGAACATGGGTCAAGCTCCCATTCATTGCAATAGACGATGCAATTTACGAGGTATTGGTAGCATGGCCTCCAGAATGGCACGCCCCAGACATGGCCACATTAGAAAGGATGGCAACACAACAGCGGAAGAAGGAAATCCAGCTGCAACTCACTAAACTAGCGAAAAGGACACGTTAGGGACAAAAGGCCGCTTTGCTGCAGGAGGTGACCCAGGAAGTAATTGCTGAGGAGATCATGGTGGATCAGGAAATGTCCTTAGAATAGGACATGTAGAAGGAATTAGAGACACAGGAATGCACGGACTTTACCACAAAATCGCCCCAAGGCAAAAGGTCATGCAGTAAGGAATTGCCCCATGCATGCAAGAAGTCAAAAATAGCAAAGACTTTGGAGAAAGAATTTCTTGATAGTAGCGAACCAACACGCAATGTCACTACCAGTGCATTGGAGGAGTTGATGACAGAGCAAACAACTGTGTTGGGGGAGCTCAGAGTGCAACTATAGGCATTACAGGTGCGACCCTTGGGAGGGATGATACCCAACCTCGCAGATGATACAGCCACAACCGAGCAGATGGTGCATAGTCACACAATGAACACTTTAGTGTTGCTAGCAGGCACTGTCCTAGTCGAATCCAAGGAGAACATGTGAAGTTGGGGGTTGAATTTGACCGCTCTGCCTCGAGAAACCCTCTACCAACTGCAGGATGGGGTAACCGCTGAGCTTCGTGCCAGGGAAGGCCGCGCCCTCCTAATCTTAATGGAGCATAAGGAAAATATGGAGTAGGTCAGCCTATAGTGTGATGACTTGGTCGCTCACAACAAGGAAGTGGAACAGGCCGTGGCGGAGGCTTGCAGCAAGGTACCAAAGTTGGTTGTCCCAGCGGAACTTCCAATAACTAATAAAATTCATCACATGGTGGCAGGATTCTGTACAGCCCAGGAGGAGGCCACGAAAGCTCAGTGGGAATTAAAATTGCAAATTACGGAGCTAAGGCTGAAGGCACAACCACCTACACCCCCAGAAGTTTGCGAATAGTGCCACGGTTAAATTCAAGAAGGATGGGAAGTCATAAAGCGCGCAGTCCAAGATTGCTCAGGATTGTTGGATCAGTCCTTCCTTACGCTCACATCCCTACAGGATGACCCAATGCTATAGTAGGTAGAAGCTGAAGCATGGGAGTTATAGCAGGCATTTAACAAAGTCAGGGGACTGTGCAAACAATCGCCATCACACAATGGCTAGCCAAAATGAGGGAGGCCCAGGTTCTGAAGGCACAAGTTGATGTCGCTCGATAGAAGGAGGCAGTACTTAAAGAACGCATCCAACCTTGGCTTGATGAGGCCTTCGCGGTCTTCACCAACATCGAGGGAAAGTTAGCACACATGCAGGCAGCATCAGAACCCAGGCAAGCAACATAATCTAATAATGATGAATCGGTGGCCCGCGTAGAACAGATAAAGCAAATGGTGGAAGATTTTGTTGCAAGGGTAAGCGAAGCACAAAATTGGTTGAATGACCTCCGCGCGAAGATTGCTACACTAGCCGAATGACTCAAGATGAGTCACGATGATTGTGTTGGGGGTATGTTGGGTAGTGGAGGCCCCGCGTAATAGTTTTGGGACTTAAAGCCTAGAAGATAGGGTAATAATATTGTAAATCTATTAAATACGTGGAGCGCGAAATGTAATAGGTTGAGTCAAGGGGTTGTCCGCCCAAAAATAATATAGAACAATAGGAAGTAGGTCGGTCTACCCATGGTCCGCGGACCATGGGAATGTATAAATAGAGCGAGGCTCTAAGGGTAGAAGGAATTTTTTGGAAGTTTTTGGTTTTGGATCTTGATGTATGGGTTTGTGAAGGCAATATTCTCTACGTCTATAAGTCCAAGTCAAGGGTGTTGGTAGATAGATAGAGGCTCTGTAGTTGTGTGCGCAGAGGCCTAGTAGAGTCCACAACTGTGTGCACGGACCCCTGCAGCTCAGTGCACAGGGCGGATCTGGTTGTATTGACGAAAGATATTAATAAATATAAGTTGTTTCTGAAATATCGTGGATCTATTGTGTTCTGGTTTATGCATCTATTGTATGAGTTTATATCTTTAAAGAATTATGATTGCGCGCACTAGGTTTTATTGTTAAATGTTTTCTTAAAGACTGTAACAAGAAGATCAGATCTGTAACAATTTCCTTACTAAGAAAGTACACTTGTGCGGATCTACGTGAAAGTTCGATAGTAGTACAGAGTGGCACTAGGCCACAGAATGGTTCGCGACCCCTCCATTGATTCTTGGGAATACCCCACGTATTTCCTTGTCCTTTAGCACAAGACCAAATTTAATGCATACTCTCTTATCTTAGGAGGACCTTGGTTGACCATTGTGGATTTCTACATCAATTTTATGGCTAAGTTTAATTGATACTCTCTTATCTTAGGAATACCTTTGTTTGTCAATGTTGATGCCTACATCAGTTGTAGGGTTAGAAATATGACTATCACAAATTGAAAATCTAAAAAAAGACATGTATTATATCCACCTTCTCAACCCCTAATTGAGCATGATTTCTTTATTTGGCTAGAAGAAGAGGAAAAAGAAGACACATTTCTATATCACCATACCCTATATGTACATTAGAAACCACCATTAAAAGTAGACAATTGGATGAAGATAATTTAATTGACAATTTTCTACAAAATAAATATCTTGTTGCCATGAATTTTGATGGATTGAAAGACGGATCCACAGGAAAGTCTGGATGTTCTCAAGAAATTTCATGGGAAGATATGACCATTTCTATTTTTGAGAAAAATAATGTGAAAACCATAGAAATCAACCCTTCCAAAATCTTGAAAATCAGCCCCTTTCTTTTAGCTGATCAAGAGGACCAATTTCTTTATGTCTTGAAACAACATGTTGATGCATTTGAATGGGATTATAAAGGAATAAAGGGAGTTCATCCTTCCATATGCATTGATCATATATACATCCATGAAGGTCATAAACATGTTCACCATCACAAAAGATGAATGAACCCTGAATTAAAAGACATTGTAAAAGATGAATTGCAGAAATTATTGGATGCAAGATTCATTTACCCAATCTCATACATTGAATGGGTGTCTCCCTTAGTCATTGTCCCAAAAAATAATGGAAAATGGAGAATTTTTGTTGATTATAGAGAACTCAACAAATCCACTGGAAAGGGTCATTTTCCATTACCCTTTGTTGATCAAGTTCTTGATGTTCTTGCAGGGAAAAAGCTATTCTCCTTTCTAGATGGGTTCAGTGGGTACAATGAAAGCTAGACCATCCTTGAGGACCAAGATAATAACACCTTCACATATCCATGGGGAACCGTTGCTTACACGATTATTCCATTTGATTTTTGCAATGTCCTTACTACCTTCCATAGGGTTGTGTTGAGTATTTTCTCTGACCTTGTGCAAGATACAGTGGAAATATAAATTGATAATTTTACACCCTATGGGGATGATTTCCAAGAGGATATCTCGAACCTATTCAAATTATTGCATAGGTGTAAATAAATGAACCTATCCCTAATCTATGAGAAATGCTTATTTTTATGAATGAAGGGATTTTTTTATGGAACTTTCTCTCTAAAAAAGAAATCCAAGTATATCCTAACAAAATAGCCATCATAAAAAAAGGTTCCTATTCCTCAAAAACAAAAATATTTATTATATTTCTAGGTCTTACTGGATATTATCGAAGATTCATCAAAGATTTTAGCAAGATTTTTTCTCCTTTATTTTCTTTACTAAGAAATTATGAAAAATTTTGTTGGATGGATTTATGCCAAAAATCATTTGAGGTAATTAAAGAAATACTAATGGTTGCACCTAGCCTTAGAGGTAAAAATTGGACTTTTTCCTTCCATATACATATAGATGTATCAAATAATGCAGTTAGGGTAGAATTGGGACAACTCGAAGGTAAACCTTCCTATCCCATTTATTTTATTAGAAATAATCTATTCAAAGTTGAACTTAACTATACAATTAATGAGAAAGAACTCGTTGTTTTGTACACTCCTTAAACAAACTTAGGCATGAAATTACTGGCTACCAGGTATTTGCATATACTGGACATGCATTAATCAAATACTTAATGAATAAACTAGATGTGAATGCTCACATAATCAAGTGTTTATTATTTATGAAACAATTTGTTCTAACTATTGTTGATAAACCTAGAAAATAAAATAGTCCATGGGTGCAACTCACTTGGAAATCGCCGCGTTATGAAGCATGATGTAAACCATGAGATTCAATGTTTAAATCTCCCATGGATCAATCCAACAACCAAAAAATGGAAAAGAAATTTCTGTTGCAGATTTTCTTTTAATACTAACCATGTTTACATATGATGAAGTGGTTGACTACCATCTCCCTTATGAATATCTCTTTGCCATATAACTCTTGTCTCCATGGTATACTAACATAGCCAACTTTCCAGCTGATGGCTAGTTCCCTCCTCATTTATCTCTAGAGGAGAAAATAAAAATTGTCAAGAAAAGTTCCTCTTACACTTGGATTGGGGGTAACCTCTTCAAGTGGGGACCCAATCAGATATTGAGAAGATCTCTGGCAGAAGATGAAGCTTATGACATCCTCTTAGATTTCAATGATGGAGCCTATGTGGACCATTTTTATGTCAAGAGGAAATCCTACAAGATCTTGTAAGCAGGATATTATTAGCCAACCCTTCACAAAGATGCCCAAGGATACATAACATGGTGTGATGAATTCCAAAGGATGGGAAAACCCACTTAGGAGGATGAAATTCCATTACAACCTCAAGTGTCTTTTGATCCATTTGAGAAGTGGGATATGGACTTCATTGGTCCTATTGATCCTCCATCCATATAGAAGTGATACATTATTGTGTGCATTGAGTACCTAACTAAGTGGTTTTAGGTGAAAGAAGTAAAAGAAGCAACAAGTAGAAGGTAGATGAGTTTCTAAGAGAAAAAATATCCTACAAATTTGGTTTTCGTAGAGAAATGGTGATAGACCAAGGCTCCCAGATCACCTAAAATCTAATCAAGGGAATCATGAGGCAACATCACATCCAACACCAAAAGCCTACCTAATATCACCCTCAATCAAATGGACAAGTAAAGGTGACTAACAAAGCATTAGAAAGCACCCTAACCAAGGTGATCACCAACATAAAAAACGATTGGGTAGAGAGGCTTGTTGAGGCCACCTACAACACCACCTAGAAGACCAAAATTGGGTTCACCCCCTATCAGCTAGTATATGGGAAGAAGGCCTTATTGTCTATTGAGTTCAAGTAAAACAAAATGAGGATGGTAGCCTTGCTTGAAACAGATCTCACTAAAGCACAGGATGAAATGTTGCATTAATTAAATGCACTTGATGAATATAGGAAGTAGGATTTGTTTCATACCAAAATTGTCCAACTACAAAGAAAAATATGGCATGACATAATCTAGATCTTGGGGGGAGGCCCCCAAGATCTAAAATATTAAAATGGATCTTGGGGGGGAGGCCCCAAGATCTGAAAAATTGCAATGCCAAAAATAAAAGGAGAGAACACCTAATAATAAAACCACAAAGAAACCTTTTTTATTAAAAAATATCATAACTATAGAGGCTACATTATGGTGGACAATATGTCCTTTTACAAAATGTGACTTGTTACTTATCGCATTTTTTGTTACAATAATATGGGTGGGTAAAAACTATGGGTTGATGTCACTTACAATACCATGGGTGAATGAATACCATGGGTGGATGCCACTTACAATACCATGGGTAAATTCCATGAGTGGATGAATACCATGGGTGGGTGCCATTTTCCATTTATATTACCTAAATTGTCCAAATATAATAAATCTTTATGCACAAATCACCCATGCACTTTGTGTGATACGTACATACTTTGTTCCCATCATTGTCCTCATCTCCACTATTTTTGTGATACCTTTACTTTTCTTCATGAGATGGATGTCTCTCATAGTGACCCTTCAACTCCTCTACATGCATCCCTTGGCACCCATTTTCCCCCAAGATAGGAGGTTTCTAAACACACCATCATGATTCCACCTCATGATGTGGAAATGATGGAAAACTTTGTACCCATCCTTTACTTATCATCATCCATAGGATTGACATCTTCAGACTCCTTGGGAGTGTTTGAGCACATTTCTTTATATTCACCTTCTGAAGTTACTCCAATATTAAAATTTGTGGACCTTGAATCCACTTGTCATCAATATTCTCTAAAAGACATTGCATATGTGAACCATGTCTCCCATGATGATGATTGGTTCAAACACCCATTTCTTTGAACATTGGAATTCAAACCACATCCACCTTGTGGCCCTTACATTTCCACACAATGTTTGGGTAAGGGGAAATCCTCTTTTGAGGGTCCAGAAGAATAAATTCTCCCCAAACCTCATATTTCATCTGGTAGTGTCGACTCTAGTGCCACTATTCTTCCCCATCCTGACAAACTTCTAGAGCCCCATATCACTCTATATCACCCTGGGGATGATCTACTTCATCATTGCTACATATTACAACGACAACCCAGTCCCTTAGACATTGTTTTTGTTCAACCTCAGTTTCATCTAGGTAAGAATCAATTCATTATTTCTGAAACAACTCTTAGGTATGGTGACATAATATTTTTGAACCCATACATTTAGTCCATTTAACTGATATATATAGTACCAAGTGAGATCAACTATCCACCATTGTCTATCTCCCATTGTATCTAATATTTCTTCCCATAAGAATACAATCACAATAATAAATGGTGACAACACAATAACATGCATAATCATATTATGTACCAAAATCATCCATACAAGTGTTTGGAATCCATTATTCTAAATACACTCAACATGCCCATAACACGCTACATCCACATCCAATAGGGGGAATCATTCCCGCTTTTTCATACCCGATCAACCCCTCCATCATCATATGTTGAAGGGTAGTATCTAATGCTTGGGGGCATGATGACCCCCCATGACCAATTTCTCACATTATTATCAGTAGTCTATGCCTAGGCTACAAAGGTCTAGGTAAGGTTGATTGTCCTCTCATTTCTTGGGTAGTCTGTCTTACCAGTCTCTCCAATGAGCCATATACACTTTGCATATAGTAGATGATTGATACCATATATTCAACCAGTATACTCTATGTGATGCTACATTTACCACCCAGTCCCCATGTTTGACTTAGTGAGTAGGGATGATTCTAAAACTCCTCTAATAGTTCATTCCCATATTCTTTTCTTACCGTAATTCTTCACCAAGAAGCATTAAGGCATATATCTATCCCCCCATTGGCCCTTTTTACACAATTTCATCCCCTTTTTTTGATTTGATACTTCGTTAGGTAGCCATTTTTTCCATGAGGTGTAAAGTCCCCCCTTATTAAAATCAAATATCTTCATATTTTTTGCTCATACTCTGACACTGCTTTCTCCTTGCACTTGTTGACTTATGTGTTAATTGGTTTCATGATTAACCACTATTTACTCATGTATATAGGGTCTCTCTTAGGCCCATTTTCTATGGCATATTCCATATCAATAACACCACTTTGTTTATTGCATTTTCCTATCATTCAGTTGATATTTACGTAAGAACCCCCACACTTCGGTAGGTGGATCAACCCATCCATATCTTGATTTTTCCACCTATCATGTGTTAGAGCCTACCTCACATGGGCACTCCAACATATTTACCCCTTTAAATTTTGGTGCCCATGTTATTTGATCCCATTCAATTTTGGAGTCTAGTTTGTTTTCATGGCCAAAGTTAGCCTCATTTGCACTTCTCATCATTATGATCACAATTCATGTCCCCCCAGACTCCCCCCTCTCATTAAATCTTGGCTTACACCAAGAGGGCCTTGTACCCCTTGTACTTGGTTCAGTTAGTGGTAGCATCATTGATTCACCCTTGTTCATAGCCTCAGAGATGAATCACACATATATTCCATGAAGTGTATTTAGAACCCCATTGAGTCATGATATTATACATTATCCTCTCTGTGTTTCGCATTCATCCTGTATTTTTGAGATTTTCCCTCTAGATGTCTTGATATATCTTTGAAAAGCCTTTGTCTTAGTAAGTGGCCATCCCCTCCAAAATCATATCAGTTGCTACCAGGTCAACGTTTCATGTCATGCTCTAATAAGGGAAGTCATAAGCCCACCCATCTGCTCATTCTCCATCATACTCCCTAGTGTTAATATCTCTCAGTCACATTATTATGTTCCTCATACCTTTATTGAGGACTCCTCATTGCCTCAACTCTAGTAGGTCCTCCTTTGTCAACTTCAATGCATCTATTTTAGGAGAGTGGCCTAGAGGATGGTGTACCTTGGATCCAGTATCTTCATTATGAATTACCTTGGATCCAGTATCTTCATTATGAATTCCTTGGATCAAGTAAATGGAACCATAATTTCCATTTGAATTGATTGTTTCTCACATGCTTGACTCCAACTCATTATCGCATGATCGAAAATCATACACTTTATGGTCCAATGCTTCAGGATATTGTCCCAGCATTTACTAGGTATGTGTGAGATGTTTCAGACCTCATGAGGGGGTGGCCCTTTAGGTAGCTCCCCACATGCCCGATTGTTAGCAATTCATGATCCAACCTCAGATGTAGTTCTATAGATTTGACTGACTCGTTTTTAGCCGACTGTAGAGACCACCACATGGGCCTCTCCTTCATCCAGCTCATTCAGATATTCCAATCCCTTTCTTGTTTAGTGGGTCTTCTTTGGCTGTGATTTTCCCTACAAATAATCTCAGGGGCATATTGGTCCTATGTATTCATTTAGTAACATTCAGTGCATTAGTCCTAGATTTTGTATTCTGGGAAGATGTGTATGGAACTCTTTATAACATTGTATTATTCTCTAGCTAATTGATGCCAATATGCCATGTATCATGTATTATATTGGTCAAACCCACCTTGCACCATTATTATTTGTATTGAGTTATCTCAACGGGTATGGGTATGCCTCTACCACCTCATTGAGGGCATGTACACACCATAAAGGATTATTTTCTTTGAAAAGTAGGTCTTGCATCCTTTGGTTATAGTTATGCCCTATGTCATTATGCCTCATTTTCTCCTCTCTCCATTGATTCCCCCTTAAGTGTCTCGTGAAAGTGAATCTACAATGTATTTTGGTCATACAATGTGCTCCTAACAGTCATACATTAGCAGGAAATTTGTTATCACCTAAAAAGTGATCACCTAGCCATTTTCCACTAAGATGATTGAAATACACCATGTAGTATGATTTTTACATATTAAAACCCACTTTCACTATAGGAAATAATTTAGAAAACCATTTTTTCTAAGTTATTTTTGTTTAATTAATCTACCCACTTGAAAATAACCACGAAATTATTTATTTAATTTCATGTTAATTTCATATTTTTACCCATTTAATGAAAAAAATTACAAAAATATTCGTTCATTCATAGGAATAATTAAATAAACCATTATTTATTTATTATTCCTTAATCTTTACACATTTCTCCTATGAAATTATTATTAAATCATTATTTAGCAATTATTTCTAACTCACACTAACCACATCTCCTTAAAGTAATTAATAAATCATTTTTATTTATTAATTACTTAACCCATTTTTCTTAATTGACTCAATCAATCATTATTTTTTGAGTTAGTTCACTGATTAAATATTTTTGACAATTTCATTAATCTTTTCCTTTCCTAAATATAATAAACTACTCATAATGGTTAGATCTTGATTCGGTCTAACAATATTTTAGTATTTGATTGGATCTAGATCTATCCTAACATTTTACATAAATAGAGAGGTTTTTCCTTCACTCTCTACACATGATCATTATCATCATCGTTACTTTGATCTTCTTACTTTCAAGCTCCCCACTATGAGTTCAACTTCCATTGTCTGCTTCTACAACAGAGAGAGAGAACCATCCAACAAAAGCGTAGGGATATCAAAAGAACCCTCCTATAGAAGAGGCTTCAGAGACCCATGTCTACGTCCTTCTCCTCGGGTGGTCTTAATTAATAAAAAATAAATATTCCTTTCCCTTGGGTGTTCCATCTACAACTTTAGTGTATATTTTTTTGGATCTCTTAAGTTCCTTTTGCATATTTCTAATAGTTTTATGTAGATATAAGGATTGAAAGTTGAAGATTATAGGTTTTTTAACATCTTTTCCTATTTTATCTCATTGTTAGGTGGATACATTGTTCATTTTTGTAGCATCGGATGTGTTCTAGCTACAAAATTTTGTGGAGAGGCTAGAATACATGAGATCTCCAAAACCTAGAATTTGTTTCTGGAAATTCCACCTAGATGCTTAATTATATTATTAGACAAGTTTTTTAATATTTCCTAAGACTAAACTTAGGGAATATGACTGATTAATCAGAATTAATTAATCTATGGTGTGAATGCTCTAGAAACGCACACCGATCAACTTCAACTTAATCCTAGCCATCAATTAAGATCTAATCTTGGTCGTTGAAGTCTCAACAGAGGATTATAAGAAGAAGTCAATGGGGCTCGAAGAAATCACTTGAGAAATTCAATTTCTTAGCAGAATGATTTCTAGAGTAGCAACAATCGATTGCGAAAGAGAGCTAGAAATCGAAGCACTAAGAGAGGGGTCGAGATAGTGAATTCAGAGAATATTTCTAGATCTGGTGAGTGCATTTGTAGAGAGGCAAAGAAGCCACAGTGAGGCTAGCGTAGAGCAATGTAGTAGCCTCTAGAGGCAAAGTCGAATTGCTAGGGAGAAGTAGAATTTCAGTGACAGAAGCTGGGAAGAGGTTCCAGAGGCCAAAAGAGATGTTTTCCTAGATAACAGTTGGTCAGATAGCTTGAGGAGAAGTTTTTCCAAGCTAACAGTAGAAACAACTATGCTAGGGTGACTTAGTGACTGCATAAAGGTAGTTTGGACAACTCAATTTGAGCTAAGGTCAGAGCCCAAATTTTCTTGTGGAGTGAGGAATTTCTCCTCACTAGATTTTCTTGCCATTTTTTCTATGTAGGATTTCCAGATTCCACATCCAGTTGTATTAGATTATTCCACAAATGCCTAATAATAAAACCCTTGGCTACTACATCGGTTTTCCCAAGTTGGGTTTTTCCAGGGACATTTGTCCAAAAATAACTGTGTGAATTTATGTGTGTGTGATAGTATTTCTTCTAGTGTTCATTTCTTCCGGATTTTATTTATGTAGCTTGGAGTGTGATTGATTCAGTATTTGTTGTAGCACACAGTGAATAAATTATTAAAATTAATTTAGCAACTAGGAGAATTATTTAGAGTTGTTGCAGTAGGATTCTGGGTTACGAAATTTTCACATGTGTCGAAGCACAAATGAGAAACTGGAGTGCTTAAAGTGAAGAAGGATTTTCGTTGTTCATTGAGGGGTGGCAATTCGAAACCCGAGAGGCAATGCAATCACCTTGGCCAAGAGCTCGAATTCTTGAGGAGAAATCTATTTTTCTAAGAGAGGGATAGAAAAATTCGATCTCTTCAGATCGAGGGTTTGAAAAAGCAGAGGGAGCAACCCGTATTTTTCACAGAGCATATCTCTAGCTGGACATAGAAGTTTTTCATTAGTTTCTAGGGCAGAACTAGCATCGGGAAGAAGAAGAGCAAACATTGAGGGAAAATTTTCCTCAAGGAACTTCTAGTCTCAAGAAGTTTGAATTCCCATGCAGAATAGTAGCGACCAAGTAGCAGCAGCAAATGAGTAGCAGCAGCCGCCAAGTAATAGCAGCGACCGAGTAGCAGCAGTGGATGAGTAGCAGTAACAACCGAGTAGCAGCAACATCTGAGTAATAATAGCGATTGAGTAACAACAGATGAGCGACGATCAAGTAGCAATAGCTGAGAAGAAAGGGAATAGAAAATTTTCGATATCATTTGAGATGGCCACTTCCAGACTATGAGATTAAGACAGCTTAGACAATGCTTCCAACTATTTCATCTAGAAGGCAAGGATTTCCTTCCTTCTGGATGAATATGGACTGAAGCCATATATTGATGCAATGGTAGCAACCCCCACAGATTTAGATCAGCTGAAGGAATATCGAAATAATATGGCAAGAGAAAAGAGATTGATCCTAGATGGTGTTCGGGATCATGTTGTATCACACATAGCAACCAAGGGAATGACCAAGGATATGTGGGATACACTTTCCACGCTATACCAAGGCACTTTTGAGTGGTGGAGGATGTATTTGGAGGAGAAGCTGAGATGCACCAGGATGCAGAAAGGGGAAATCATAGAACCCTTCCTCAGTAGGATTCAGGAGATCCAAGATCGGTTTTCAGTTGTTGGGGCAGCACCTAATCCCACAAATCTAGTACAATTGGCACTCAAAAGTGTCTAAGAGGAGTGGAAAGTATTTGTCCAAAGTATCTTGGGTAGAGAAACCTTGCCAAGTTGGGAAAGGATGTGGGCAGATTTGTAGCAGGAGGAGTTGAGACAAGCTCTATTGAAGAGCTCCATTAGTGGCAACAACAGCAGGTCGAAGCACGTGAAGGAGGAGGAGAATGTGACCCTCACATTAAAGGGTCCTAGTCAGGGATAAGGGGAATAAAAAAATAATAAGAAGGACATGTCGAAGGTTAAGTGCTCCATATGTGGTGAGATTGGCAATTACAACACCTAGTATCCTCTCAGGAAGAAGGACAAGGAGGAGAAGCAGGACCAACAGGCAGCATCAGCAGAGATCGATAGGGTTTACTCCATGTTGGAGGAGGATTTCGCCATGTTTGCTGACATACCCCCAAGAGTGAAGTGGGGTGACTTGGTGTTGTAGCCCCAGAGTGCTACAGATGGGCATGATTCTTGAGGAGGTATACCTCTTGGATCAATACCTTGTTACAGTGGTGCCCTAGGTCTAAGTTTTTTCCAAAATATGTAAAGACTCCGCAAGAAGCCCAAGTAACAGTCACAGTGTATTATAGAAATTAAAGACATTAAGCAAGATGTCAACGAAATTGCCTGAAATGTAAATCAAAGGTTAAAGTGTTTGATGGGGCAAGCCAACTTCTAGATCTTTGATGAATTGCACAAAGAGTGGTATATAGTTGTTTTATTGCCACACCTCAGATTACCACTATCGCAGAAAAATATTGGGACGCAGGAAGAAGCATTAGAAATCATGATGAAATTAGAAGTTTTTCCAGTACAAGACACTCACATAGGGGTTCAATAGATACAGTTTTAGTTGGCAAGTTTTCATATGGAGTTGCAAGACTTGAAGAAAGGAAAAGACATTTAATATGAGATGTGCTCAAAAGTATGGTGCCTAAAGTGTAAGATGAAAGGTCAGTATATGGAACAGTGTCTGATATACCCTAGTTATTTGGCTGGCGAAGGTCCAAATCCTTTGAAGCCAGCGCCTAGTGCTAGAACAAGCACTAGATCGAGCATATGGTTTAGTATATGCTGAGTTGCATGCCAACACCCAACTGATCACTGCTATTTGTTACAAAAATATGTGCAGTCAGCACAACAATTATTTTTTAAGTTTTTCCAATCAGTAGGACATGATGAGAGCCATTGTTGCAACTATGACTTGATGATAGATCGAAACCCAACATATAGTATGCAAGGTGAAGGTCACACAAACAAAGAGAATGGTTCACCTTCGGTTCATGGAGGATTTCAAGGTCGAGGACGTGGTCATGGAGGAGGCATTGGACAAGGGAGGGGTTAGATCTTATGTTATAATTATGGCAAAGACGGACACTATGCACGAGATTATCAAAATCCCACCCACCCTTCATGTCATTATTGTAGACAATTTGACCATGTGATTGAAGATTTCCCTGTTTTAATCGCTAAGATGCATGAAAAGAAGAACCAACAACCTGCACATAATATACAAATGATGTGATCCAAATGACACAAGGATGATCCAAGAATTAATATAGTGACACGAAGTGTTATGGCTACCGAAGAAGATAAGGTAGAAGGTAAGAAGCCTGAGGAAAATACATGGGTTAGGAAAGTAGGAGAAAAGAATATTGGGTTCATTTGTAGAAAGAAAAGGAAGCTTTCTTGGAGGCGAAGAAGAGTTTCATGGACATGGGAGCTTCAACATCAAAGACGCAGATGCAACTAGTACCAAAGAAGAACGCTCCTAAAGTAGGTATTGTGACAGAGAACCCTGATGCAACTGTTCTAAAGTCCTTTTTGCAGATGTGTATGAAGTTGTTAAGGGACCAAAAAGAAGTAGAAGGATTGCAAGAATTGATCGACAACTGTGCTAGTGAATAAAAACCACAACTTCAACAACGCTAGTAAATAAGGCCAACAAGAATAAGAAAAGTACTAGCCGAGAAATGCGATCAACTGCACAGGTTGGTGACTTTGAAAGGGATCAAGTAATTCTAGACTTGGGATCAGATGTGAATGTCTTACCAAAGCAGACCTGGGAGCAGATGGGGAAACCAAAGCTGCAATGGTCACCTATTCAGTTGCACATGGCCAATCAACATAAGATTATCCCAAGAGAAATGGCAAAACCAGCTACACGAAGTTTCTACTCTGAGTTGTAATAGAATGACAAAATATCTTCCCTGCATATCAACTAAGGTACATAATTGACCATATTATGATGGGACAGGTGATGTCAATGTATTTCTGGATAAATTTGAAAGGGATGTACCAGAAGAAAAACGATTCCAAGCCTTGGATCTGGCTTTGAGGGCTACACCTACGCGCTAGTGGGGTACACATAAGGATAATATTGGAGATTAGCAGGAGTACCAGTGATTGATGAGGCTCAAGTTTGGTCCTACAAACATAAGAATCATAGATAAGCACAATGGCAAAGATGATCCTCACAATCATTTGTCTTGTTGGACTAAGGCATGGGGCAAAGAACCTCGACCAGAATGGGTGCATGTATTTGTTCACACTTTGGATGTGATACCAATGAATTGGTACCTTAAAACGAAGTTGTGCCATGGTACCATCGATTGGAATGCTATGAAGGAAATTTTTATTTTTACCTTTAGCTTTGAGAGTGGCTTTTACTGTATCGATGAGGCTCTTCAAGAAATTAAAGCAGCGATTTTCCGAACACCTAAGGAGCCAATGACTTGGGTACAGCCCAACTGGAATGCATAGTTGCAGCATGCACTAGAGTGTTATAATATGACCACTGAGGAAGGCTAGGAAGATCTGTAAAGCATTAATATTCCTGAGTCAAAAGGATAGTGTGAAGTGGCAGGTCTAGATGCTAAAATGCTTGAGGTAACACAGCCTGTTAAGATGAGGCAGGTCAACACAGGCTTAGAGGCGGAACCCAAGTTCGTGCACATAGGAGAATACTGGGATGAAGATACAGTAGGAAAGGTTGCTAATTTACTGCATGAGTAACAGGAGTTGTTCCCAATGAATTTTACGGAGTTAAAAGGAATCGTAGGAGACTTGGGCACCATGAAAATCAATTTAAAGTCGGATATGAAGCCTGTCAAACAGTGACTGTATAGGCTCAACCCAAAGTACAAGGCAAAATTAAAGGAGGAACTTGAAAATATGGTCGCATCTAAGATGTTTGAGGAAAAGCATAAAGCGATGCAGGATCACGAGGAGGTAGTTGTGCACAGCCAGCAGATAGAAGAGGCCATCACCAAAGCATGTAGTGAGCTTCCAGAGCTCCAAATCCTAGCCAAGGCAGCTTTAGCATAAAAGATTCAGAAACTAGCAACAATAGTCATAGAATCAAAGGAAGAGGTGGGTAAGGTTCACTTTGAACTACATATGAAAATTACAGAGCTTCAAATGAAGCTGCAGCCTACAATGCCACCATAAGTTCACAAGCAGGGTGAAGTTGCCATTAAAAATGCTAAGGTTTAGATAGAGACTACAGTCAAGAACTGTTGTCAACTTTTTGAAGACACAATGGGAGTGTGGGCCTTGCTACAGGAGGACCCACATGTGTATAATATTGAAGTTGAGATCAAAGACAAGAAGCTAGAGTTCGATGAGTTGAAAGCCACGGTGCAGACCTTAGCACCTGTGCAACAGTTCGCTGGTCTCCATAAAGGAACACTTCTGTAGAGCCAGATAGATGAGTTGAGGAGAAAGGCACATATAATCTCTACATGGACACAACATTAGGCAGATGAGGCTAGCTAGCTTTCACAAGAAGTAGCATGCAAAATGAAAATCATGCAACAAACTCAGAGGACAATCGACCTCGCAACAGAGGGGTCGATGATAGAGAAGCTCGTGGATGAGGTGCAACAAGTTACAAAACAATGCACAACAATGTTCAATCCATTGAAAACTTCTTACAAGGGCCTAAAAACCAATATCGAAGACATACCAACTGAGTGATTCAAGGATGAGTCACATATTTGTGTTGAGGTCATGTTGGGTAGGGGTATCCTAGGTCTAAGTTTTCTCCAAAATATTTAAAGACTCTGCAATTTGAGGAGCAGAGCACGATTAGTGCAACATTCTAAGAGTCAAAGGGGCTTTAGGGCAAGTCAAATCCCCTTCTTTTGTAAAGGGATGGGATTACTTAGAGTATTTTGAGCTTTGCCCATGGTTTGTAGACCATGGTATTGTAAGGTTAGAAGCATATATAAAGGGATGATTTTGCGAGTCTAAGACATGATAGAAATGTATTGAAGAAACACTTTTGAGTTTGTTTTGTAAGGTCTTTTTGCAGTCAGGGGAAGGGGAAGGCTCTTGCAACTGTGTGTGCAGAGACCTTGGTAAGTCTACAACTGAGTGTGGAGGCCCCTGCAGTTGTGTGCGTACGGTCAGAAAGATTGTATTTGAAAGGAATTTACTAATAAAGAAGACTTTTGAGCATAAATCGGTTTATTTTAGTATGCTCACATAGTTTTTGTGTTGTAAACATGTTTATGGTTTGTTTTATATAATTCTTCTACAATTGCATCATGAAGGTCCAAATATTGTTTTACATGTTGAATAATACATGTTAGAATAGGTTCGCATAGTTCTTTAATCTGTTAAAGTAAAAATGCTTTACGATTGTAAGAATAAGGTTGAGAGTTCGTGAAGGTCAAATTACACCCTAAACTATTAAGAACCTTACAGCCACACTACATACTCCCTCTGGATTCAAAAACCTGGTTCTAGCATACCCCAATATCGCCTCTAGTGAGACTGCGGTCTACGCGAGTAGGTTATTACCGAAAGGAATGGTGATATAGGGTTTTATTGGTTAGCGTAGCTAACTCTGAACCTAGGTCTAAGCCCCTAAAGTGAACAATAGTATTTAAGTAGCAAGATGGATTAGTGATAGTAGATGTAGTCAGATGCCAGAGTGACAGATGCAGAGTCTAGCTGTTGTCAGATACTGGGGAGTGTAGTGCAGAGTTGGAAGTAGTACATATGGCACAGTGCAGAATCAATGGCAACACAGATGCCATAGTGCTAGCGTAAATACTAGCAACAGTCAAAGACTCGGGTTGAAAATGTATCATACTGATCACAGTTGATTCAATATTTATGATGATTTTTAGTTGCAGATGTTGCAATTGCAACAACAATAGATGGATAGAGAGTTATAGTGCAGAGTTGGAAGCAGTGCAGATGGCACAGTGCAAAATCAGTGGCAACGTAGATGCCTCAGTGCTATCGCAAATACTAGCAACAGTCAGAGACTCATGTGACAAATACTAATCACAGCTGATTCAATATTTAGGATTCTTGTTAATTGCAGATTTTGCAATTGCAGATGTTGCAATTGCAACAACAGTAGATGGATAGGGACTTATAGTGCAAATGTAGTGTTGGTAGTAGTTCAATAGATTCAACAACAGCACAAATGCAACACATATCAGATTTGTGTAGTGGTTGGTTGGCAGAAGCAGCTAGACATCATCAACGTGATAGGAGATCATGCAGAGACAGGATGTTGCTACAGGGAGGAGAAACACTAGAACACATTCCTCACTAAGAGGGAGTGTTCGTTTTTGTAGCATCAAATGTGTTCTAGCCACCAAATTTTTTAGAGAGCCTAGAACACATGAGATATCCAAAACCCAGAAATCGTTTGTGGAAATTCCACCTATAGATGGCTTAATTAGATTATTAGTAGAGTTGTTAAATATTTCCTAAGTCTAAACTTAGGGAATATGACTAATTAATCAAAATTAATTAATTTATGGCGTGAATGTTCTAGAAAATAACATAGATAAACTTCAAGTTAATCCTAGCCATCGATTAACATCTAATCTTGGCCTTATAATAAGAAGTCGATGGGGCTTGGAGAAATTACTTGAGCAGTTTGATTTCTTGGCAAATCGATTTCCAGAGTAGCAGAAGTCAGTTTCCAGAGAGAGCTAGAAATTGAAGCAGTAAGAGAGGGGTAGGGATTGTGAATCCAGAGGAAAATTTCCAGATCCAGTGAGTGCATTTGCAGAGAGGCAGAGAATCAAGCAACACTGTAGCCTCTAGAGGTAAAGTCAAATTATTCGGGAGAAGCATAATTTCAGTGCCAGAAGATGGGTAGAGGTTCCAGAGGCGAGGAGCAACGTTTTCCTGGACAACATCTAGTCAGATGGCTTGAGGAGAATTTGTTCCAAGCTGAGAGTAGCAACAACTACACTAGGGTGACACATTGACTGTGTAGAGGTAGTTTGGATGACTCAATTTGAGTTGAGGTCAGAGCCTAGATTTTCCTATGGAGTGAGGAATTTATCCTCACTAGATTTTATTACCATTTTTTCTCTATAGTATTGCCATTTTTGGCATCCAGTTGTACTTAGATTATTTCACTGCTGCTTAATAATAAAACCATCAGCTGCTACACCAATTTTCCCAAGTTGGGTTTTTCCAGGGACATTTGTCCAAAAATAATTGTGTAAATTTATGTGTGTGTGCTAGTATTTATTCTAGTGTTTATTTATTCTGCAATTTATTTGTGTAGGTTGCAGTGTGGTTGATTCAATATTTTTTGTAGCACAAAGTAAATAATTTTTTAAAATTAAATTAACAATTAAGAGAATTATTTCTAGTTGCTACAATAGGATTTCGGGTTACGGAATTTTCACATACATTTCCAACCGAAAAAAATTACGATTTTGGTACAACAATCCAATATTTTTAACCTAACAATAATTGTTACATATGTAGCATTCAACAATATTCAAGAATGGGGCAAAGGAATTGCGATTTTTGAAAACATTCTTAAATAACTTCTAATGTTGTTTACTATCTTTGAAAATATTCCTTTAGATCTCATACGCTTTCTTGTTGCTATTACTCAACATATTCTAATCTATTGCATAATATCTACAATATATTTCCTTGTGTCCAAAAATATTTCAGGAAAAGAAATGGCCATATAAAAGCTTTGATACCTAGGAGTATTTTTCCTTTGAGAATGAAATTGTTTGAATCCTTGATGACTCTCTTTCACTTGTTCTCTACCACTGTTCGAATTTTTGTTATGGATTTTCCTTTGTTGTTGTTGATTTATGTTTATGTTACTTTATTTTCCTTCTTGTTGTTGTTTTATTTTTTTCTTAGGTCCTTTGGTTGTGTTAACATAGCTAATTGATTCTTTGTCTTCAAATCTCTTGGTGCTTGATTATTCTTCATAATATAGGCCAATTTGATGAGAGGAGATCTTTGATTATTGATAATTTCATCTGGGATTTTACGACTCTTTTGATATTGGTTTATATAATTATTAGATTTTACTAGATAATTTCTTAATGAAACAATCTCAACTTCTATTTTTTCACAATGACCTTCTCTTTCAATCAACTCACTATTTATCACTTCATTTACTATTTTGGCTTCCTCTTGCTAATCCTTCAGGATAACAATTATTTTTCATAATTCATTAAAAAAATGTTCCTTGTTCTCATATTGCTATGGTGATTTCTTTTGTCTTTGATTTATTTATGTAATCCTATCAATTTCCTCTAGGGAAAATATACATTTTCTTCTTAAATATATCTTCATTAATATCTTCTTCTTTTGAATTCAATGTCTCTTCTATATTCATAACTAGAATCCTTTCTTCATCACTACTAGAAGTGAATCCATTATCTTCTTCAGATGGACAATCATGAGAGCTTTTCTTATCTTTCTCATGGGGTGTTTTCTCAATTCCTTTATTGCTATAATTTTTCTAAAATTTCATTTGAACATTTAAGAGAAAAATAACATATTATTTTACAATTACAACATAATAGTAGCTTACTTGTAGATATCTCCTCATTAGCATTTTCTTCACTACCAACTCATACTTTAATACACATTGTTCTTTTGATTATCAACAACTTTTGCATTCATGACGTGGGGATATTCTTCATGATCTGATTCATTACTTGATCAACCATGGTATTCAATATTCAAGGTTCCTTTTTATTTAATTTTTCATATATACAGTGTAGCTTATCTAATATTTCTTTTGCAGACTCACAATGTCTCACTTTATTAGAGTCTGAAATTGATAGACCACTCAAGATATGCTTCTTGGATTTTGTATTATGTTTATTCTTATTCCCATCTTCTACTAACCACCATATATCCAAAACAAGATCATTAAGTAAACCTTCATTCTTGACTTCCACATTGAATAACCTAATCCTTTCAAAAATGTCACTCCATTTGGTATAAGCTAATCTTGGTTAGTCATGGTCCATAGAAATATACCTTCTAGTGTTTAAACTATTCTTGAAGGAACCAACTATGATAAAAAAAAAATAGAAACCAGTATAATACTGAGAGTGGGGAGGGGGTGAATAAGTATTATGGCCAATTTTAAAATTTATTATAAATATCCAAAATTTAAATTCATTTAGCAATAAACCATGTAAACAACACATAGAAACACATAGAGATGCCAAATGTACGTGGAAACCCATATAGGGATAAAACCATAAAATTTATGTATGAATATTGTTATAGGCTACAACTTACTATTACATTGTCTTTTCTGGCTCAAACCAGAAGGATACACTCATCCCCTAAATGTATAAGCACACACTTGAAGGAAGAACCAACTCCCTGATCTTTATAGGCTCCAACCTGAAGGAAGCACCAACTCCTTAATCTTTACACACTTCAACTTGAAGGAAGAACCAATTCCCTTATGTGTAGGTACCATTCTACTTGAGGAACCAACCATCGAAACTTTTAGGGGCTAATATTCGTAGGTGGGCTAATTTTCCATGATTTTTCCAAAAAAAGATTCGCCACTTTCCATTTTTTATAAATATGATTCGCCCAAATTTTACAATATAAAATTATTTTACCTAAAAAATCGCCAACATTATTCAGATAGTATATATAAAATTATTGTAAATTCAAATAATTTTACAAATACATCAATAACCATTTTATACTTTGCATACTAGGGATTAGTGAGATTTGCCAATGTTTTTAAACTTCAAGATAATTTTCCATCCTTAAAATTTTCCCTAGAACTAACCTCTTAAATATGTTTGGAGGCACCAACCCCTTAAATCTATTTGTAAGCACCAACCCCTTAAATTTTTGCAAGCACCAACATGCTAGAGGAACCAACCCCCAATAGTTACACCATGGACCTCTATTCCATACCATTTTTAGACTAGATCCATAGGAATTTTATCAATTTAAGCATTATGTACTTCTCTTTACTCACTCAGAACTTGTGTTGATCATTCTTTTCTCACACTCTTTTTTTGTTGCATCATAGAAATCATATATTCATTCGTATATTTTCTGATGTTTTTATCTCAAGTTGACCCTCTATGCTCTCTTGAGGCCCTCTTGTCCTTTTCATCCTTCCATAGGTTCTTCTCTACACTCTACAGGACATCTCGACTCTTTCACCGGTTCCTCTCAATATTATCGACTCTTTCATCAACACTTTTCATATTCATTAAACAATAGCATCTTCAACATGCTCTCATAATACAATATTCTACTTATTCCTCGAATATTGATTTTACCTTCATCTCTAATGCTTCTGTATGTTGGTCGTGGAAACAACCCGTCTTTCTACCTCTAAAGACCCAACTCTTAAATCCCCAACACTTTGTTACTAATCCATTAACCTCATCATAATGTCTCAGATTTTTGTGTCATTCTCTTCTCCTTTTATTGAATTTCCTTTCAATTACCATATGTATCAGTCCATGGTATTTACCCTTGGTAATTCCTCTTTTAACTATATCAAATGTTTTTTCTTTCATAATGAGACCACACAATACTTAAAGTTATCTTGTCATTTGATTCTTAATCAAGACTATGGGTCGATTCCTTATTAAACAAATACATCCTACAAGCAAACTTCCTATCTCGTAGACCCTAAATTGGGAAGTTTAATCAAAATGAACTCTATGCACATGCAGGATCAGAATCAAAATCTAGGCTCAAACCTATTTACAACATATTGTTTCCATCAAGTGCTCACCTCATCCAATGTAATCGGGAGATTTGACTATCATCTCTAGCCACAAGGCACTAAGGCCTTTCACCTATCGTATTTTTGGGTCTTTCTCTATGTGCTTCCATAACTTGATGGTTGATATGAGTCGTTAGATACTCACTAACTAGCTCCTATGACCGAGAGTTGTGACTAGGCACATGAGATATTTGATATTGGGATATTGGCTATGTTCTTGACATAACCCTTGACCATACAATTTATCTTGATGGGTGATAGGTGGGACCAAAACATTCTAATATGATATTCTGATGCCAAGATAGAACATTACTTAATGGGGATATTCCCATTTCTCGGAGTTTTTAATAGACAACAAGAACCAATTATTAGTTTTTGGGTCTCAGGCGTCGAGATCACCTCCTTGTGATATTGTTTGGGCTATTTTGGACAAATAAAAGTGAATAAAGAAACCTCGCCAAACGTGACCCTCATGCAAATACCAAGACCTCAGAGTCTGTGAAGTCATTCCATGATGGACCTATATCTATTTTCCATGTGGCACTTCTGCCACTCATCATTACAATGTCACACTTGCCACCTAATATTGGATGTTGGACTTGTATTTTTACAAAATAAACTAATCCTCAAGTGTTTAGTACCCTAATATCCCAATGTGGGATCTACCCTGTTCATATCACCTACCACTATGCATGCCACATTAATTGTTGCAACGAATTAGGACTTGCCACCTGTACTTATACCACATGTCTCGCCAGATCATCTATCATGTGTCACATATCAAGTATTCACTTTATTGGGCAAATATGTCATTTCCCCCTGCCATGTCATCATGACTATCATCTATTATACCATGTCGTCGCCACATCATTTCCACATTAACTACCTCATCATCTTTTGATCCATGTTACTCTTCCTCTGCCATGTCTTTCTAGTGTCATGATGACATCATTGTGCCACGTGTTATCCTTTGGTTGGTGCCATGCATCACACGAAATCATCCTAGTTGGCCACCCAAAAACATAAATATGTGTGACATTTTTCACCCTTTTGTATGACCATGTTTCCATTGCCACATCATCTTTCTAAGTCACCTTCCACATTAGTGTTGACTGGAATGCCACCTGGCAGCTCAAAAATTGTGTTAGTGCTTGTTGATTTCCAGTTGCTGCTCATTGTTACTATGTGCATGCTAGTTTAGTTGGGTAGTTTGGTAAGCCATTTGGCATCTATCTGGGCACCTTGAGACCTAAGGATGTGACCGAGAGTCAAGCCTACCATCGCTTACTACTCTACTTTAACTTACAAATTCTTTCCAAAGGTGCACTATATGTTAAACATTGAGAATAGTTGAAATCCATCGCGGTGCCCCCTCCTATGCCCAACAAATAATGAAATGGGGGATCCAGGATTTATATGTGACTAAATTTTCCACACCTCTACCAAGTGTGCCACACAAATATGTCGATGTGTTAGATTAGACGATATTAAATGCACTTCATTCCCCCCTACTTTTCCAAATTTTAATGAAAGGAGGGGCGGGGGGTTGATATTTCTCATTTGTGCATGCTGGAACCAAGAATGGTTGGAACCCTACTTGAACTCCCAAATTTCAAACTTATGTTTCTCTTTATGCCTTGGGAGTTAGGTCAAGTTACATATACCATTAAAAATGTCTATGAAATTACTATACAACTAAATGTTTAGTTTCCTCACTGGAGCTAAGGAACTAAATAATAAATAACTTTAAATATATTAACTCCATCCTTGACTTCAAACTAGGCACAACACACATGAACACAATAGCGATAACATACTTACCAAGCTCCTCCTGAGCTTGAAACTAGACTTGACATCAATGTCAACAATTGGTCAAAACAATATATTTCTTCACGGTCATGCATTTAATTTTATGTCATGAAATTGTACCATGTTATCTTGGTAGCCATGATTTTTATCTCTTATATTGAGCATGGGTATTCCTACCTAAGGGATGATCTGTATGATTGGTTGATGAACGTTGTAGGAATTCACTATATTATTGTGCCTTGAATCATTTTTTGCACCAACATGAGAATTGCAGTATTGTACTGTGTTTTCACCATCAATTTCTCTTCAAACCTGACACATTAGGGGGAAAATGTTATTACATTATTTTCCACCCTAGTTGTCATATTAATAGGCCCACTCACCTACTAGGTTGATGCCTAGTTATTTTTTGGGAACTAAATCGAGTAGCTTCATCACTCCTTGCACATTATCAAGGAATGATGCATTATTTTTTGCTAGTTGATAAGAAGTGATGATCGCCTAATGGTTTTTACTTGTATAGGATTATAAACTTTCACATCGATGAGGAGATCACTTCAAGTAGCCTTGAATTTTTTCATCTAATGGAATGATAATTTTTACTAGAATATAATTATCTAGGACCTAGGGGTATGGATTCATCCTCTTCTCTCTAAAAAACAGTTATATAATGAAGCCATTCCTAAGAAAGATCATATATGTGAAAAATATATGTAACCAATTGTTCTTGAAATTCTTAGAGAATCTTCTTACTATCATAAGGTTTCCTTACTTGTGAACATAATACAAGGAGTTGTGAAGGGTATCCATACACTCAAGGCATAATTGTATGATGATGCTTCATTTCTCTATATAGATCCTACTCTTTATCCCACAAATACATCTTTTTTATCTCATATATGTTTAGATCTATATCTCTATCTAAAGTTTCTCTTACCTTTGCAACATTTGAAAGTAATGTTTGTGCGTCTTTGTGTGTTATTTGTCAGATATAGGTAGTGGAAGCATATTAATATTTTCAAGGACTGAAGTAACATCCCCTACAACCACAACTATTTAGGATCACACAAATCTTCACAAGAGATTTGCACCCATCCAACAATATTATCTTTCTTGGTTTGTAATATTATCATTGTTCTATCATATATCTTGGGTTAGATCTGTGGAGAAGCCCCCTTATTTATAGGAGTTTCCTCATAATAAAAATATAACATACTGACTTACTTCCCTAAATCAAGACCACTCCCATAACACATTCACTTGCATCTATATCCATTTTGAAAGGACTCTATGAGTTAGGAAATGCAAGGATTGGTGCTTAACTAATCTTCCATTTTATCTCATTGAAATATTTCCACTCTTTATTTTCTCAAAAAAAAATACCACTATTGGTTGCTATGGCATGGAGTGGCACAATTATCATTGGAAAGGATGCATGGACTTTAATAGGTATTGGGATGCCCCAGGAAGCTCCTAGTTTCAATAACATTAGTAGGAACTATCCACTTGAGGATCACCTTCATCTTTGTAGATATATCTTAAGTTCCCTTCCACAAATCACATACCACAAATACACTAATTATCACTAAGAAAACTCACATTTCTTTATGTGGCCATTATCTTTTTGCTGCAAACAAGTTTACAGATCCATTGCATTCATAATTATTTGTAATCAACGTTTCAAACCAAAAAATATGGTTCGATAAATAAATATTTTATCCAATACACTATTGAAAATGAATATAAATAGGGATGTTATACATAATTTATTAATTTCACTAATTTCATTAATTTCCCTTGTCTTGAAGGAGGTGTTCTAGGTGTCTTGTTCTTTAACATGTACCTAACAGTATCCTGATTTGAGATCCAAGTTGGTGAAGTACTTGGAATGTTACAATTGATCTAAAAATCATTGATCCAAGGCAAATTTTATTGATTCTAGAGAGTGACCTTGTTCAAATATCTACTATCAATATACATTTTCCAAGCCTCACCCTTCTTGGGTACTATGATGATAGTTGATTGACAAGATGAGGTTCTTTGTTGAATTAATCCCAACTCTAGCAGCTACTACAAGTACTTCTCCTACTTCAAGGATATATTATCTATGCAACCCAATATTTAGTAATGGGGAGTTAGGAAACAATGATATATAACTATCCATTACATCTTAGAAGATAGACCTTTAGGCTCCTAGAACACTCTTTGTATTCCTACAAAAAATATTCCAATTGATTTTTCAATCTTTGGTACATCTCTCTAGGGATGTATTTAGTCTTACAAATTACTCCCCTGGTTGATTGTCTCTTAAGAAAAGAAATACATACTTCTTACTATAACTAATTAAAAGTTCGGTTTGGTTGGCACATACAAGAGAGATCATCAATTTACTTTTTGGTGTGTTGATAATGTAATACTCACCTTCCTCGATAAGGTTGGAATTTTTTTCACTCCATATCATGATTGCATACACCATATACATGTAGGCACTTCCAAACATTACACCACACATGTCAAGGGAAACTATATCTAACTCCACTTCATCAATAAACTCTACACCTATAGAAAACATTATCTTAGATTATTCAATTAATTTGATATATACATCCTTATTCACCCATTCCAATGGATATGAGTTTGGATGATGAAGGATATCAAACCAAAGCATGTTAGCCAAATAAAATTCTATAAGGTTGGCTTGTGAATCATAATAGAATAGAGCATATACCTTTGTAATTTTGACCTAGAACTTAACATGGAATATTTTTTTTCCTTCTCCTTCTCTTCCCTATGATGAAGGATACTTAGATTCATCTCCTTATACACTAAAGTGCATAAAATCTTCTCATCCACATCCTAGTTTCTCTATACCTGGTTCCACGTCTTATAAATTATTCTTCTTAGCATCCTTCATATGGTTCTTTGGGTTTAAATTTGAATGTATCTTCCAACACTTATATTTAGCATGGACATCTATATTCCAATTGTTGTAGTGGTTGTTTGGATCATTGAATTTATGTTTAGTATTTTTCAAGTTCTTGTCATTTTGTTTCCACTTTTTCTTCCCCTCCTTGGAAGCATCTTAGTCATATTTCTTTTTAGAACCACTTCGTTGTGTTGTATTATTGTCTATGTTCTCTAGGTACTATGATTGTACATATGCCTCATTAATGGTCTTAGGTTTGAAGCACATCACTTGATTTTGAAAATGACTATGCAAACACCCCAAATACTTGATAAGTACATCTCGATTCTTTGGGAAGATACCCAAAATTATTCCAATTTTCCCAAACTCAATGGTGTAATCTTATACACTTTTCCTTTGCCTGGGCATTAAGTAATACTGATAGGTCCACCATTCCTTTACACACCCAATAGAGTAAAATTGGGACTTGATTATGGTTTTAGAGTCCTCCCACTTAGTTGTTGGTGGATCACCCACTAGCCTAAATGTCTCCATGTGGATTTCCAACTAGGTCAGTGCATGGCCATATAGTCTTAGTGGGGAAAACGAAATTTTCTACTCTTTATCAATGTTAGGATATTAAGAAACTTAGGATTTAGTTGAGTTAAACTTGTTATAATGTGTATATTAGATAAAATTGTTTTTCTTAGTGTGTTTATTTAGTATGTATTAATTGCATTATAATTCGACAGTCACGATATGTTCTAGACAAAGAGTGATTTGACGACTAATTTATCCTCGATACAAATGATTGTTGCTTCATGGATTAGTACCTAATTGATCTATGATCTCTCTTTAAATAACATGGAGGGTTAGGGTTGAATATTGATTATGAGAACTATCATGTAATTTGTTTTCTTTTCTATGAATAAAATTTCTCAAGTGGCTACATTGACTGGGGTCATGGACTATTTCTCTCTTAGAGGGTTTTAAACGTGTAAAAACATTGGTGTTGCGATATTCTACCTATTTGTGTGAGTTCCTTTTGAAGGTGTGTCCTATATGGAATACACTATTTTCTCAAACATAGTATGAAATCCCATTTGAAAAATTGCTTCAATTGGTGATTAAGTACTTAATTTTGTGGTACCACATTTTGAAGATCTACTATTACTTTACTATATTGGCTTGAATTGAATATTCCATTGTGTCTGAAACATTATTTTCAAGTAAGAACACATTTTTCATCATCTAATAGGTTTCTACTTTCCCAAGATACAATATTTTTCATCAAATCCAAAGGTGGATAGTGCAAATATACACCTTTTTTAAACATAGTTCATATTTAAGTTTTTTTTTTTATATTCCCAGTTATCTATTCTTTCCATTCTATTATAATATTTTCTTTGTGATCTATGTTATCTTGGAAAATAAGAAATTTAGTAGAAAATGTTTTCTCGACTACATATGCTCTTTGTTAGGCACTTTATACTTTTTTGGAAAATCATAAAAATGAGAAACACACTGTGCAATTCCCTAGGAAAGCTAATCAAAATCTAACCCCATTGTTGTTGATTTTTTTTTTCAAATTGTTTTTTTTTTTAATTTGATAAGTCACATTTTTCCTAGTGACAACAACGACAACAACTATCATTGCTATTGTTATGTATTTTGCACTAGCTCACTTGATTCAATCTTACTTTATTTAGTAAGAGGTATATAGTTAAAATCTCTCTTTTCAAGTTACTTTTTGAAAAAGTTAATGCAAACTTAAGTTATTTCATAACTTTATTGTAAAGTGTACTTCACTTGTAATATAAAATTTAATAAGTATAAAATATCTTAAATATTTTTTAAATTATCTTTTTACATGAAAGTATCATTTATAAAGTAACTTCATTGTAAAAGTGATTCTCACTTGTTTTATAAAACTGGGTCACTTCATAAAGTAATTTATTTGTAAAAGTGAACTTATAAGCAAGGATAGCAAGGGAAAATAGTTTTTATTTTGTATCAACATCCATCACCATGGGTGTTAATTTCCACCTGCCACGTGGCTCTTTATTACCATTAATTCCTTTTTTTTAATGACATAAGTTTTGATGGCCCTCAGTATTCGAGCAATAATACTACAACTCCAAATGTGTATACTTTAATTCTAGACCCATGGTTCCTATAAACTTAAGAGGGGTTAGCACTATGTGTGCCATATGAACTTATCCTCTTCCTTTGCTAACTTTTATATGGGTGAAAACACTAAGATAATGATGTAGGAGCATTTGACTCGGAAAAATACTTTGTATTTTATTTAAACTAGGGGTCTCATGTTTTTGAGAAAATATTAATTTTAGTGAGATTTTGAGTGATTAAATTATATTTTTAATTAATTACTGTGAGGATTTGTAATGTTTCCAAATAATTGGAAAACATGAGAGAAATTAGCCTTTAGATATTTAAGAATTAATTATGAGCCTAATATAGATTTAGTTTCAATATTTTAGGGATAAAAATCTAGATTATAGGGGTGTTGAGATATTTGAGGATTTTGTTAAGAGATTAAAGGGATTTGAACCTAAATTGGTTCAGTTCAATTTGTATAAATTAATGAGCCTCAAAGGCAAATTAGAGTAGGTAGAATAGAATAGAGAGGAGAGGTGAGGCTTGGACAGCCAAAGTTTGTAAGCCTCTGGGCATTTGTAAAGGGCCATCGATTTGAAAATCTGGTCATCAACTAAGAGGTTTTTGAAATTGTTACATTTGGTTTTATTGATGAAGAATTTTGGTTTTAGAATTTTGTGTGGATTGTATATTGTGTGATTGATAAATTAGTCTTGAGTTTGATTGGATCGATGCCATTCAATTTGTTGAGACTATATACATAGCTGAAAGTGAGTTTGCACAACCAAGTTCAACAGTGAAGCGATGGATGAATCGATGATTTAAACCTCTGTTGCCGGAGTAATTGATTTATTGTTGAATGTCAATGCCCAATGCAAATTTGAGTCTACATTCTCTATGTAGGGATGGTTTCTTGAATTCTATTTGCTATTGTATAATCTTGGAATAGAATGAAAACATACAGTGTTGATTGTATAAGATATCGGTTCTGTGTAATTATCGCATCGGAGCGGGAGAGATTGCCATATCACACCATATCGCAATATAAACGGATGCGAAGTGTTATAAATCAGTTTTGAAATTGGATCGGGTCCATAATTATCGCATTGGCATTGTGGAATCTGCGATAATTGAGTGACATTTCATTCCGGCGAGATGCGATCTCCAATGGTTATCGCATCGGCGTTATGGTAAGGAATCAACACTTGTAGAGTTTTCCAAGAGCGATTCAAAACACCAATTTTTAATACATCGGTG